>LR812541.1:2811840-2876840 GCA_903798195.1 Danio kyathit | reverse complement strand
TGACTAGTCTAATATAGTGAAAGAATCAGTTCATTAATTGGAGTTTGATGAATGGCATCTAAAAAGTGTGTTTGGGAAAGAAAACCTTAGCTAACTAGTGCCATTTCCCTTAACTCAGCTGAACATGAGCTCTGATATCCCTTTTTATTTTCACTATTCATTCAGAACGGTCCTTCAGGTCACTCAGAAGGCGGTGACTGTATAAAACTATCACACATGTTCAGAAAAAGTCACTTTTTCCATCTTTTTAAGGTTAAAAGTTGTCAAAAGAATTAATATCTCATAATGCAATTAAAAAGGATAAAGAAATGGGTTAAAATTAAAACGCAAATAACAAAATATGGATTGAACATAGAACAATTAAGTTGTCCCCAATAAAAAACCTTAATAATTGTGTTGTTTCAACTTATTTTAAAAGGCACCTAGGTTACCCCTTTTTCCAGATTTAATATAAGTCTTTTGTGTCCCCTGAATGTGTCTGTACAGTTTCAGCTCAAAACACCCATCAGATTATTGATGATAGCTTTCACTAGTTTGTGTTTTATAGCTCTCAACCAGAGATGTATAAAGTACTAGAGACCCAGACTTAAGTAAAAGTACAAGTGCTCTATCAAAAAAGTGACTTGAGTAGAAGTTGAAGTGCTCTTTAAGCACAATACTTAAGTGGAAGTACTAAAGTATTCAACATTTGTTGTACTTAAGTATTGCAAGTAGTTTATTCTAAAATTTACTACTCAAGTACTGAAAGTAAAAGTACAAGTATTACATTATGTAGTTATTAAAGAAAGCAGTCCAAAGACATCATATTGTTTTGTTTATTTTAAAAAGAACCATGGTTTACGATTTATAATATAAATAAAACGTTAAGTGAACATTGCAGCATGTTATGAACCGTGGGTAGCTAACGTTATTTGAATTATCTAGCTCTTACAGATAGCTCAAACTGCTGTGTTTGTGTATTACATTATTTTTAACTTAACTTGATATGTTTCTTCAAATTCGACGGTGAATTTTTGAAGGCCATTATTTCGCAATCTTTTGGGAGGCAGTGTATATACTTCATTCTGTATGAACTGTCTTTCACTCCGACAAATGCGAACATGGACTCTAAATAGGGCCACGGGTGGTCTTTTTCCTCATCGCCCCGAACAGTTGAAAGTGAAGGAGTTGATGGTGGAATTTCTGGGTTTTCCATGTCGAAAACAAACTAAAATGCTCTCAATACAGGCAGGCAGCGCTGTCTTCTTTGATCGTCTGAATGATGACGAGCCAGCTTAGTCAAACCTATGACAGAGCCATCTGCTTCTCTGGCAGTGATAATGAGGGTTTTGGAATGATTCCTTACATTTTTATAATTGTAACGAGTAACTATGCAGCACATAAAAAATCTACTGGAGTAAAAGTATTAAGCTCATCGAAAATATGTACTGAAGTAAAAGTAGAAGTAGGAGAAAAAAACAATACTGCAGTAGAGTACAGATACAGCCTTTTAGTACTTAAGTACAGTAGTGAAGTAGTTCTACTTCGTTACTATACATCTCTGCTCTCAACAGATTTTTGCTGTTTTTGTGTACTGCGCCTTTAAGGCTAGTCCTCCCCGCCCACCGTTCCCACGTGCCTGTCAGCGTGCCTCAGTCTCCGCCCTCGGCTGCCTCAGACAGGAGACAGACATAAAGGAAGCAGATCTCACGTAACGTAACGAAATACTACAGTAAGACCTTTACCGATGATTATTTGATGCATTTGTTGTGGAGCTGCAACGATGAGTCACACACAATGTCGTTACAAAGTTCACGCACACACACAGACACATAGAGCGCGGACACACACACACACACACATACAGCACGCGCATTTAGCTTTGCACTTTCTTTGCACGCAAATGTGACAGGATACAGGTTAATGTCGACTGCTGTATGGATATGTGTTATGTTAATGTACAAAATAAACCTGATTTAACGTCCACAAACCGGGATTGAAGCGTCTTCTTGTATAATTGTTCTGACATGCGGCTGTGCTGATGAAGTAAATCTGAAGTAAATCGCTGTAATTCATTAACATGCAGTGATTTAAAACATTTTAAACTTGTCAAACTCACTCTTGATCACATTTGACGATGATTGATGATCCTAGCGAACTGAACAGACCTTTTATTCCCGGTTGCTTTGCGCACGTCCTGTCTTGTTGATAGGATTATAAGCGTTACTACGGAGACATGTTAATACGCAGCTGTCAATCAATATTGGTGGGCGGGGGGACCGCACTCCTACGTCAAGTTGCGGTCGGTCTCAAAACCGCTCCAATTGGTCCACCGTTTTTATGCTGTAAAAAAAAGGACTGTGTGTTTATATCACCCCAATATGACGGTCTATACACTATACCTACACATATGTCTGTCCAAACAGCTTGAAAAGTAGATTTTTCACCATAGGTGCCCTTAAAATAAGTAGCTACACTCAGAAAAAGTATTTTCCCCAAACTTTTCAACTTCACAAGTAGTTGGAGGAAAGATCAAGCTCTCATAATGCAATTCAACAGCATAAATTAACAAGGCTCCATGTAATTTACTATAAATTACTGTAGTATTTTGGGTTTAATGCACTGTAAAAACATGCTGGATTCCACACATTCATGTTCTCCCAAAATAAATAAGGTCAACTTTTTTTTACAAGTGTAAGTGGACTGAACATAAAACAATTAAGTTGTCGGAAAAACAAGTAAACTTAAGGTGTTGTATACTCATTGTAACTGTAATAAGCAGCAACAGTTTTATTTTGAGTGTGCGGGAGAAGAACCACTAGATGGCGACATTGTACTTAAACTCAATAACATTGCACTGGTGTACTGGATAAAACCACACAGCTCGCTCTCTCTCTCTCTCTCTCTCTCTCGCTCTCACACACACACACACACACACACTCTCTCTCTCTCTCTCTCTCTCCGCACTACTAATGAAAACAGTTAATTGAGCCAGAATCAAATGACAATATTCAAAAATAATTGATCAAGCTGCTAATCCAATCACATTCATCGGCCGGTTTAAATGCTCTCGGACTGAAGCCGTCAGACCCTCAGTGAGTCATAAAGGACCATTCATCACACATAGCGTTTACTCAAGCTGCTGTTGTTATCTTTCATAAATATTTACTTCCCCTGGTTAAAAGCTGCCCTTCACACCTCCAGAAGACCCGGAGCACAGAATCAATGGCCCGCTGTAAACACACACACCAACAAAAAGGCAACAAACCGGGCCTGCGCTCCGCAAACAAAGCCAACAATTGCGTGTGTGTTGGAGATCACAAGCTATTCGAGTACGCAAACACCGAGAGCACAAAGAAGAGGACGGGAACCATCGTGGGACTTTTTTGTTTTGTTTGTTTTCCTCCATTTTCGTGACTCTGCTCATCTGATGGAGTCCTCCTCAGTAAACCATCTGTGTGACGGCTAACAACTCAATTCAAGCTTATCTATAGTTAGTGCTTTTCACATTAATTGTCGCTTCTAAAGCAGCTTTACAACAAGTTATTATTATTTTTATTACTGTCGAAAATTAGAAATTTTAAGGAAGTGTGTATAGGGTTAGACTGTCAAAAAACATAGATAACCCTGCTGAAAAATCCAGCTTAAACCAGCCTAAGCTGGTTGGCTGGTTTTAGCTGGTCGACCAGCCTGGTTTTAGAGGGGTTTTGGCCATTTCCAGGCTGGTTTCCAGCCATTTCCAGCCTGGTCTTAGCTGGTCAGGCTGGAAAATGACCAACTTAAACCAGCTTGACCAGCCTGGTTTAAGCTGGACATAGCTGGTTTTGGCTGGTCAAGCTGGTTTTAGCTGGTCAACTCCCAGCCTGACCAGCTAAGACCAGGCTGGAAATGGCTGGAAACCAGCCTGGAAATGGCCAAAACCCCTCTAAAACCAGGCTGGTCGACCAGCTAAAACCAGCCAACCAGCTTAGGCTGGTTTAAGCTGGATTTTTCAGCAGGGAACCTGCAATTATACATTAATAACTGTCAATCCAAAATGGCGATGTTCAAGGTTTATTTGTGTATTAGCCTAAGTGTTTGTGTTGTCCTCAAAGTATTGAGTTTTACACATTCGTTCAATGACAACGTGTGTCGCTAAATTGTTTATCAACCTACTTTGAATATTGAGTCTGATGTAAGTATGACTTGAAAACAACATCAGCACTATTTATTTGACCGTGAACAAGTCGTAGCCCACTTTGATAGTCATCGGCTGCCAATAGGATTTCACTATTTAGAATTGGCAAATAATACTGTTCTGAAAGTATATTGTTCAGAAGAAAGGAGAAAATTAGCAAAATATAAAACCGACTTACCTCAATAACGTAGTTAACCTGCAGTTATATTGTGTATTAAGTCTTTGTGTTGTCTTTGTCACCGTGATTTTATATTCGCACATTCATTCAATGACAACTTGCGCTACGCTCGCTATTGTTTACCACACTACTTTAAAATATTTGGTCTGAAATAGCATGTGAGTATGTCTTACAAAGCAGCTTTACAAAAAGGTACAAGTTGTTATTATTATTACATTACAGCCGAAATTAGAAATGTTAAGGAATGGTGTATAGGGTTAGACAGTAAATAAACATAGATAACCTGCAATTATAGCAACTGTCCTTCCAAAATACGAAGACTAATACATGTTCAACAAGGTTAATTTGTGTATTAAGTGTTTGTGTTGTCCTCAAAGTATTGAGGTAATGTTAAAGTTGGTTTTATACTCACACATTTGTTCAGTGACAACTTGTGACCTATATTGTTTACCACTTTGAACATTCGGTCTGAAATAGCATGCAAGTAGCCTATGACTAGGGCCAGACGGAATCTGCAGACGGTTTTTGTAATTTCTTGCGGAGAATTTTGGTAAAAATCTGCGCATTTCTGCGGAATTATTTTGGGAGTCTCATAACTAAAACCTTAATATGTGAAATATGTGTAATTTAAAAACTGAATAAATTCAGATTTACACACATTTACTAAAGTAAATAAACAGAATTAATGATGGGCTAAAAATCTGCGAAAATCTGCGGAATCCTGTGGAAAATCTGCGGAATTCTGCGGAAAATCTGCGGAATTCTGCGGAAAATCTGCGGAATTCTGTGGAAAATCTGCGGAATTCTGCGGAAAATCTGCGGAATTCTGCGAAAAATCTGCGGAATTCTGTGGAAAATCTGCGGAATTCTGTGGAAAATCTGCGGAATTCTGCGGAAAATCTGCGGAATTCTGTGGAAAATCTGCGGAATTCTGCGGAAAATCTGCGGAATTCTGTGGAAAATCTGCGGAATTCTGTGGAAAATCTGCGGAATTCTGCGGAAAATCTGCGGAATTCTGCGGAAAATCTGCGGAATTCTGCGGAATTCTGCGCGCGCAGATTCCGTGTGGGCCTACCTATGACTTGAAAACAACATCAGCACTATTTATTTAACTGTGAAGAAGGTGTACTTTGATAGTCATTGGCTGATAATAGGATTTCACTATTTAGAATTGGCAAATAATACTTTTCTGAAATTATATTATTGAGGAAAAAAGAGAAAATTTGCAAAATATAAAACCAACTTTACCTAAATTAACATGCAGTTATACAATAGAGTGTTGCCTATTAAGTGTTTGTGTTGTCCTTGTCACCTTGTGTTGAGGTAAAGTTGATTTTATATTCGCGCATTCATTCAATGAAATCTTGTGATACGCTCCCTACTGTTTACCACACTACTTTGAATATTTGGTCTGAAATAGCATGTGAGTATGTCTTACAAAGCAGCTTTACAAAAAGGTACAAGTTGTTATTATTATTACATTACAGCCGAAATTAGAGTTAAGGAATGGTGTATAGGGTTAGACAGTAAATAAACATAGTAAACCTGCAATTATAGCAACTGTCCTTCCAAAATGGCAATGACTAATACATGTTCAACCATAGATATATACACTAGATATCCCATAGGGACCCTGAGCATGCGTCAATAGCGCCGCCGCATTGGTACAGTGCTCCCAGGACAAATGTCATTCAACCGCACTAGTCAAGACAGTGCGCCAATGTAAAGATGCTGGACTTTAGCGCTGTGTACGGATGTAGTAACGAGCAAACAAAGAAAACAAAGCACAAAGGCACTTTATAGGTAAGATTTAGTTTTTTATGTTTTTGTATGTTATGAACTTTTGTGCTAAACAAGTGTTATTGATAATAATACAGTCACTCACTGCACTGACCATAAGGCAAAGTAGCACCAACTCGCACTAAATTCTAAGCTTATGCTAGTTTTGTTGAATAAAATAAGCAAACAATGTTATGAAATATGACAAGACGACGCTGCGCTGCCAGAAACTTGTATTATTGTCGGCTCAGTGAACGAGTCGTTCATAACGGGGATTCTTTCACAAACGAATCGCTCCCTCCGTCAGAATGAGAAGTGAAAGCAGGAGAAGGGGGTGTGTTTCAGGACATAGATTAGATCAAATTAAACAGGGAAGGATGATATTGCATTTCCATGCACACAAACACATACTCGTCGGTAATGCCCGTGCGGTCACATCAATCAATGTAGAAAAGTGATGTAAAATTAAAATATTTCATAATTTAAAAAGAAATATTTGCATACTGACCACCAGGGAAAACTCCCGATCATAGATATATGTGTATATGTGTATTTCTCTGGCTTTGGATGGTCACAGTCCTCCACTTCACCTTGGACCTGCATTCATTTCAAAGGAGCACTACCCTGTACTAAAATGGCGGCTCTATTGACGCATTCGTTCTAATAGACAACAGCAGGGTAGGCGGCATCTAATGTATATATCTATGATGTTCAACAAGGTTAATTTGAGTAATAAGTGTTTGTGCTGTCCTCAAAGTATTGAGGTAATGTTGAAGTTGGTTTTCTTCACACATTTGTTCAGTGACAACTTGTGAAACGCTCCCTATTGTTTACCACACTACTTTGCATATTTGCTCTGAAATAGCAGGCCTATGACTTCAAAACAAAACAAGCTCTATTTAACTGACTGCAAGCAATGCTGTACTTTGATAGTCATTGGCTGCTAACATGATTTCACTACTTTTCTGAAATTATTTATTAAGGAGAAAGTCTGAATGTGTGAATATAAAACCAACTTCACCTCAATAACATGGTTAATCTGCAGTTATACATTAGGTAGCTCCAAAATGGCAAATTCTATGTGTATAATACACATTCAGTGAAATGTGTTGGTGAATTAGTGTCTGTGTTGTTCTTGTCACCTTGTGTTGAGTTAAAGTTGGTCATATATTTGCACATTTGATCATTGACAACTTGTAATACGCTCCCTGTATTGTTTACCATGGCAAGGTAAGGGTAAGGTAAGGTAAAACTTTATTGTCCCAGTTAGGGAAATTTGTCTTGGGCTCTTGCTCTCAGCTGCATTCCTCACAAACATGGGAAAACAGTACAACATACAAAACAAATAAGTATATAAATAAATAAATCTCTACCCCCCCCCCCCCCCCCCCCTCTATGCCCACCTCCATATATACACATAAATAGGCAAAACAGATACTCTCAGTCTAAGCCACCACTATTATTTAATAGCTTAATGCTCACCGGATAAAAGGAACATTTGTATCTGTTTAATCTACAGTAAGGTACTCTGAACCTTTTCCCTGAAGGTAACAACTCCTACTCCTTGTGCAGAACATGCGATACGTCACAAACCATTTGTTTAGCATGTCTTAATGTGTCCTGTTCATGCATATTCTGCAATGACATCTCTTCTGATACACCAAAGATTTTCCAGCAAGTGTGAATCAAACGGACTACTTCAGATCTCAGCTGCACAGACAAGTTGCCAAACCAGGCTGTGATGCCGTACCTTATTAAACTCACAAACACAGCCTTATAAACTTTGCATATTTGGTCTGAAATCACCAGAGGTGTAAAGAGTACCTGAAAACCATACTTGAGTAAAAGTACAGATACCTTACTGTAAAAATTACTCCATTACAAGTTACAAGTCACCAATTCCAATAAGACTTGAGTAAAAGTATTAAAGTATCCGATTTTAACAGAACTTAAGTATTTTACTCATACTGAATGTAGGCTCAAAGAACACCAAGAAAGGTTTAATTTTCCTAATATATAAATTAAATTTAACACCTTAATGTTATAAAATGGCAGAACAAAATATATTAAAAAAATAGAACAAAAAGTCTCAGTCAAACTCAAATGTTCAAAACAGGCACAAACAATTAAAAAAAAAAAAAAGTAGTAAAACGTAGTAAAAAAAATCAGAGCTGACTTTGATGTGATTCATCTCTCAGTATCAGAGGGGGGCATTTTTTTTTATTTTGAGTAGTTTTTCAATTGATTAAGACATTTTCTCTGTATTAAAATGAAACAAAGAGGAGCACTGTTATTTTTCAACTTAGCAAACTACACATAAATATACATATACATATCAAGCTTCGGCTTCATCACTGGCTGCAGCCATAATTAAACACCTGGTATTAGGCAAGCTGCTAAATTACGTTCACATGATTTAGCTCATAAATAGCATACAGTACCTTCAGCACCCTGCAGATGGCGATACCTCCTCATCCGCCCAACAAATTAGCTGTGGTAGATAAAGATGCCGACTTGTCGTGCACAATCACAATGTAATGAGTAACGGTAAGCATCCGTTCAAATGTAGTGGAGTAAAAAGTACATATATTCAATCAAAAATGTAGTCAAGTAAAGAGTAAAAGTTGCTTATATTTTTGATACTCAGTACAAGTACAAAGTAGCCAAAAAAATACTTAAGTAAAGTAACGAAGTCCATTTACTCAAGTACTTTACACCACTGGAAATCACATGTAAATACGACTTCAAAACAACATGAGCATTATTTATTTGACTGTGAACAGTGTTGTACTTTGACTTTAACTACATAGAATTAGCAAATAATACTTTTCTGAAATTAAATTAAGGAGAAAGTCTGAATGTGTGAATATAAAACCAGCTTTAAGGTAGGTATCATCTCTACACACATCAGACCATCCCTTCATCAGAGTTTAATAAGACACATTTAATCAACTTCTTAAAAGGATAAATGAGATTTACTAAACAAACTGAGTGCCAAAGCATTACGTCCCTGATGTTAGCCGATACTAGAGAGTAAGCATATAGAAATTGGTTAGGGCGAGTGTGTATTAGTTCACCCAAAAATTAATGTTCTGTCATCATTTACATCGGCGTTTACTTGTTTTAAACCTTTATGAGTTTATTTTTGAACATCAAATAAGATATTTTGAAGAAAGCTGCACATTAGTAACCATTGACTTTGAAATACGCTGCGGCGCAATAGGTAGTGCTATCGCCTTACAGCAAGAAGGTCGCTGGTTCGAGCCTCGGCTGGGTCAGTTGGCGTTTCTATGTGGAGTTTGCATGTTCTCCCTGCGTTCGCGTGGGTTTCCTCCGGGTGCTCCGGTTTCCCCCACAGTCCAAACACATGCGGTACAGGTGAATTGGGTAGGCTAATTTGTCCATAGTGTATGAGTGTGAATGAGTGTGTATGGATGTTTCCCAGAGATGGGTTACAGCTGGAAGGGCATCCGCTGCGTAAAACATGTGCTGGATAAGTTGGTGGTTCATTCTGCTGTGGTGACCCCAGATTAATAAAGGGACTAAGCCAAAAAGAAAATGAATGACTTTGAAATAGTATTTGTTTGTTTTTTATATGGAAGTCAATGGTTACAGGTTTTCAGCTTTCTTCAAAAGATCATCTTTAGTGTTCAGCAGAAGAAAGAAACTCATAAAGGCCTGGAACAAGTAAAGGGTGAGCATTAGTGAGTGATTTTTATTATAGGGTGATCTTATTAGATGCTTCAAGCTCAGTTCAAGAAAATGTATTAATAAAAGCACGATTTAGTGACAATTGAAAGCAAAACAGACATCAGAAGGGGAAAGGCCAAAACAGCAAACAACAGTGCTTTCTAACTAGTTAGGGAGTAAAACTGTATCAACGGACAAAATAAAATAAAATTAACATTATTCAATTCGGTGGCTCAGTGGTTAACACCATGGCCTCACAGCATGAAGGTCGCTGGTTTAAGTCCCGGCTGGGTCAGTTGGCATTTCTGTGTGGAGTTTGCATGTTCTTCCCGTGTTGCCGTGGGTTTCCCCCACAGTTCAAACCATAGACTGGTTCAAACACATGCGCTATAGGGGAATTGATGAACTAAATTGGCTGTAGTGTGTTTTCCAGTACTGGGTTCTGGCTGAAAGGGCATCCACTGTGTAAAACATATGCCTGAATAGTTGGCGGTTCATTCCACTGTGGTGACTCCTGATAAATAAGGGACTAAGCTGAAAGAAAATGAATGAAGGGAGTTATTCAATTCAAGTTTCGTTGTATACGCTGCAAAAATTCTTTTCTTACTTTGAGTTTTGTCTTGTTTCCAGTTCAGATACTGAAAAATTATTATAAAATCAAGAAGCATTTTCTGGACCAGCAAACATATCATCTTGTTTTCAGAAATATGTCAAAGTTAAGTGAGTTTTTTTTTTTTCCCTCAAAACAATCAAACATAATCTGCCAATGGAGTAAGTAAAATAGTCAAAACAATATTATTTAGCTCATCCTACTGGCAGAATATTTTACTCACTTAATTATGACGTTATTTCTTAAAACAAGACAAAAACTCTAAGTAAGAAAGACTAGTTTTGGTGCTTTTAACCATAATTAAGCAGCTTAACAAAATGAGTACATTATTAAATTACAATCAAAATCAGAATGAGTTGGTGACGCAGTGGCGCAGTAGGTAGTGCTGTCGCCTCACAGCAAGAAGGTTGCTGGTTCAAGCCTCGGCTGGGTCAGTTGGCGTTTCTGTGTGGAGTTTGCATGTTCTCCCTGCGTTCGCGTGGGTTTCCTCCGGGTGCTCCGGTTTCCCCCTATAGGGGAATTGAGTAAGCTAAATTGTCCGTAGTGTATGAGTGTGAATGAGTGTGTGTGGATGTTTCCCAGAGATGGGTTGCGGCTGGAAGGGCATTCGCTGCGTAAAACAAATGCTGGATAAGTTGGCGGTTCATTCCGCTGTGGCGACCCCAGATTTATAAAGGGACTAGGCCGAAAAGTAAATGAATGAATGAATCAGAATGAGTTAAGGTGTTGAGTATATACAGTAAATATAACTGGGTTAATACAATAAATAGGGTTTTTAAAGGTGTAAAAAAAATATGTTCTGTCATCATTTACTCATCCTTCACATGCTCCAAACCTGACTTTCTTTCTTCTTTTGAACACAAAAGAAGATATTTTGAAGAATGTTGGAAACCTGCAGCCATTGACTTTGATATATGATTTTCTTACTATGGAAGTCAGGGATTACAGGTCTTCAGGTTTCATCAAAATATCTTCATTCATTCTACTTAAGCTTAGCCCTTTATTTTTCAGGGGTCGCCACAGTGGAATGAACCGACAACTACTCCAGCATTTGTTTTATGCAGCGGATGCCCTTTCGGCTGCAACCCAGTATTGGGAAATACCCATACACTCTCACATTCACATACACTATGACCAATTTAGTTTATTCAATTCCCCTATAGCGCATGGGTTTGAACTGTGGGAGCACCCGGAGGAAACCCACGCCAACACGAGGAGAACATGCAAACTCCACACAGAAATGCCAACTGGCCCAGCCGGGACTCCAACCACTGACTTTCTTGCTGTGAGGGGACCATGCTAACAACTGAGCCACCGTGCCACCCCAAAACATCTTCTCTTGTGTTTAACATAATGAAGAAACTCATAAAGATTTACACATGAAGGTGAGTAAATAGTGAGTGAACTATTCCTTCATTAAATACTAAATAAGAGTTCAGTAGGCTATTGGTGGGTACTGATATCTTTCTTTGGTTAAAATTATAATTATATTAGATAAATGATTCCTACAAATGCTGTCTAGTAAGGCCACTCAATATGGTTTCAGATGCACTGCCTACACTGTAAACGGGATTAGTTGACTTAAAAATAATGAGTAAACCCATTGTAACTTGAAACTTTTAAGTTTGCTCAACTTCATTTTTATAATTATGTACACTGTTTTTTTTAACATTGAGGCTGTGGGTTTATTCAGATCAAATTACTTATGTAATTTTGCATAACTGTTTTGCTATGCATTTTTGTGACATTTTCATCTGCAAAATCTATTACCAATTATTATCAGTAAGATCATTTATTTACAAACGTGCTTTCAAATCAGTCAGTTCTTGCATTTAGAATTGTGCCCGTAAACATATTTATTCATTCATTCATTCATTTTCTTGTCGGCTTTGTCCCTTGCGGGGTCGCCACAGCGGAATGAACCGCCAACTTATCCAGCACGATTTTACGCAGCGGATGCCCTTCCAGCCACAACCCATCTCTGGGAACTTCCACACACTCATTCACACTCATACACTACGGACAATTTAGCCTACCCAATTCACCTGTACTGCATGTCTTTGGACTGTGGGGGAAACCAGAGCACCCGGAGGAAACCCACGCAAATGCAGGGAGAACATGCAAAGTCCACACAGAAACGCCAACTGACCCAGCCGAGGTTCGAACCTGCGACCCAGCGACATTCTTGCTGTGAGGCAACAGCACTACCTACTGCGCCACTGCGTTGCCCTCAAATCAGTCAGTTCTAGCATTTATAATTGTGCCCGTAAACATATTCATATTCAGGTATATTTTATCTAAATTTGTTAAAAAATATAATAATAAATAAATAGATATTTCAAATAGACTGAAAATCGTTTTAACAACTTTTGACATATTTTTATTTATTTAATAATACACTGAATTTTTACTTAGCATTTTTAGCACATTCACATAACATCTGCCTATTGTGTATGTATATTAATATGTTCATATATATATATATATATATATATATATATATATATATATATATATATATATATATATATATATATATATATATATATATATACATACATTTTAAATACATTTATCTGAAATGTGTCCCTAATTTGTTGTTATGTGTAAAATTTACTGTCAATTTTTTTAATGCAATTTGTTTCTACAGTTTTTTTTAAGTCATTTCTGCATTTTAAACTATACATTTAGTCCCAAAATATTTCAGCTTTACGCATGCCTATTTAGTTCAACCTTTAACTATATTATACGGCATTGTATGATCACAATTAAGGTTTTACAGCTAGTTTTTTGATATATAGATTTAAAGTTATCACGATATATTTGGATTTACACATTTGAGATTTGGATGAACTTAATCACTTATTAATCCGCAATTACAGACAGATAGTTTCGTCAAAACTTTCTTTTAGGGTGAATGGCGAGCATTTGTCAGAGTGAGCATTTCATCGTGTTGACTGTAGACTCGTGCAGGACTGTGCGTGAGTGTGTGTGTGTGTGTGTGTCAGATGAGTGGGCTGGTCTTCAGAGAGAGACACTTCACAGCAGTCTGAATCTCACTGCTTCTCTCAGTCTCTACAGAGGAGAACAGCAGGACAAACACTCAGGATACACTCTAACAACACACAGACACGCACACTCACCAACTTCAGGACGAGACAAACTCCGCGAGTCTGAAGGAATCTAGCAGAACTTCCCCAACAAACTCCATCTCACGCAAGTTTCGAGACGAGACAAACAGCAGATAAAGATATAGAGATATCACTCCAGTGAGGACACTTTCACTCTGGAGGGATTTTACCTCAAAACAGCAAGGTAAGGAACTTTAGATGATGTTTTCTTGAGTCTTTTGGGGTCTTAGTTAGGAGATGCGTTTGCAGGCTCGTTCAGAGATGTACCTGCCTGTTTTTTGCATTTCACAAATGCTTTCAAGCCTCATGAAAGAGTCGGAAAAAGTCTGCACTGACGGGGAACCGGAGCGGGACTCTCCGCGCGCTTTGAACCTACTGCCAGAACAAGAGCGACGGGCTTTTGCGGTCTGCAAACTCCTGGAAGTTGGAGATTTTCAAACAGCTCTCCGTCAAGCCCGAGCTCGCAGTGCTCTTTAATGTCGTCTGGATGTCGGAGGAGGTGCGTGCTGCTCTGCTGGAGGGGAGTTTTTCTGGACATTTATTGTGTCGGAGACGCGGTTCCCATGCGCTCCCGTCAATTCATCACAACTCGTCCTCGCCCTCTCAATTGTGCGTCTGTTATTCAGGCTTTCACAGTGTTAAATGTGCTGTTTCTGATGAAGGGGATGGCATGTTTAGAGTTTTTCTTCTTTCTTCCATTCATATCTGTTTGGTTGCAACTTCTCCAAAGCGTAGCGCATGAAAACACCTGCGAGACGCGATTTATTTGGTTGATTTCTGCGCTGCTTCTGTACGAATGAACGGTGCGCTTTTCTGTTCAGAGATGAAGGATTTCATAGGAATAGTTTATTACTAAAGTCGACGCTTTTCTTTGGTTTAAGTAGTCAGAGATGTTCGATACGTCGTTTATTTTCATACAGATCTTTGGTTTAGTTTACATTTTTTAAATGAAAAGGGGAAATATGAGTTTTGGTCAAAAAAATTAAAGCAACCACCGATGTAATGAATTAAATCAGAAATTAACAGTTAGAATGCAACACTGACAAATAAGAAATGATAAATCAAATTATGACCGATTCTGTAATAAGCATGCTTTGCAACATTTAACAACCTTTAAACTTTTTTAGTTGTAGTAGTACGCTATAAAAAAATCCAACTTACAAATAGTTAACTCAGTTTAAAATTGTAAGTTACTTGGGCATATTTTTGAGCTCAGAGTTGAATTTACTCATAAAAATGATGCAGCTGCGTGTTTGGAACTGTTTGTTCAATGAAAGTAAAATATTCAGTTGAGGAGACTTTAAATTTTTATTTCTCCATATCTTCAAAAAATAAAAAAGTTGAGTTAACTTAAAATTTTAAAGCAACCGGCTGCAAAGAAGTTTTGAGTTTATTAAGCTTCAGTGTTTGAAGTTGTGCCAAATTATTCCATAAAGTATACTTGACTTAAACCAGCCTTTTTGGTCAACTTAAAAAAATAACTTGGCACAACTTCACAGAAGTTTAATAAACTCTAAATTTCTTTGCAGCTGGTTGCTTTAAATTTTTAAGTTAACTCAACTTTTTTTATTTTTTTTACAGTCTAGTAGTAAACTTTATTGTCTTTGACAGGAAATGTGTTGAGGGCATCACCATATTGCTGCAGATATTCCATAAAAACAAACAATAACAAATCCAGTAGTTACAAAATTATAATCCTAATTAAGATAGACTCTTGTAAAATAAACCCACTGAAACAGCTACATAGGATTTCCTACATCAGTTTAACCTACACTTAGGGACTCTATATCTGCTACCAGACGGATGCAGTTTATAATGTGGAAACAAACAAATTAAGTTGGATCATTCTGAATCCTTTCCACCTGATTAAGGACGCAATTCTCATATAAAACTTGAGGATTAAAATATTCCTCATGCCCAACCATTTTCCATCCTGTCTTTAAGAGATGCACCAACTTAGATTTACACTGTACAGATAGGTTGCCAAACCACACTGTGATACCACACCTGACAATGCTTTCAAGAACAGCTTTATAAAACACCATCATGAGCTTCTTGTTAACTCCAAAAAGACGTAACCTCCTTTAAAAATACAATCTCTAGTGTAAATGAGAGCAAACTCACTATATGTGTGTTTCCCATGTGAAAGAACTGAACCCAATAGGTCACTTTATTTTAGTGTCAGTGATAAGAACTCCTTTAGAGTGTAAGTTCAACACGGAATTTGCACATTGGTGGTAAAAATATACATTTTATTATCTTGGCAGCTAAATAATCCTTCAATATTCAATTAGAAAATATGTTGTTTTTCCACTAAACACTTTTTGGCAAGTGTTTGGCCTCTAAATAAAGTATGTTTAGTATTAAAGAAACTCCATTAAACAGAGTTCAGATGAAAGAAAGCTTTTCTCAGATGAAACATTGTTCTAAGAAAAGCATTTGGTTTTTTATGTTCAGTTAGTTCACCTTTAAAAATACAATCTCTGGTGTAAACGAGAGCAAACCCACTATGTGTTTTCCATGTAAAGGAACTGTCAAAGTAAATGCCCATAGGTCACTTTACTTTAGTGTCGAATACGTTTTGAAGATAAGAACTCCTTTAGTGTGCAATCTCAAAAAAAAAAAAAACAAAGTTCAACAAGGAATTCTGCCCATTGAATGGTGGTAAAAATATACATTTTATTATCTTGGCAGCTAAATAATCATTCAATATTCAATTAGAAAATATGTTGTTTCTCCACTTAACACTTTTTGGCCTCTAAATAAAGTATGTTTAGTATTAAAGAAACTCTTAAACAGATGAAAGAAAGCTTTTCTCAGATGAAACACTCTTCTAAGAAAAGCATTTGTTTTTTTATGTTCAGTTATTTCACCTTAAAAGAAATGAATATGACACCAGATAGTGCTTATTTTAGCAGAAGATGCCACTTAGAGGCGTTTTGCATCTGAACTCTTCATCCGTCGATTAACGAACAGCTCTTTAACGATGAAAAAGTACAACACGCCTCTGCTTCACATCAGCTGCGGGGAGATTTGGTCCCATTTGCATCCTTTTTTTAAATTTGAATATTAAATTGTGTGGATTTATTTTCGTTTTGTCTTTAATCTCTCCGATGGGATTAGCCTCCGATCAGACACAAACAGCTATGAAGTGGATCGCTGGCTACCTGATGTGGTTCCTGGTGAGAGTGATATTTTTCTCCGGGCTGGGAGAGCCGTAATGAAAGGCAGACTCAGAATGAGGGGAATTTGAATAACTGTATTTAGCGGCGAGGCCAAGCTGCACTGCCTCCCATCCTCTCTCGGAAAGAATGAAACAGGAACAAAAGTCTAAGAACGGGAAGGTCTGTGTTGCATAGCGTATCTAAACCCTGATTTGCATATGAAAACTCGGGCAGCCAAGGAATTCCGCCACTGTTGCAAATAGCCATTTGTGTGTCCGACCGAGTGACAGTCCGATGCGGAGATACAGTCGTCCTCACGCTGGTCTTTGTGGGGTCTGACGTGACTGTGTGTCATGTCCTGTTGTGGAGAATCAGGGATTTAATTGCAGCTTTTCGAACTTCTCGTGACCCCCCCTTGTCTTTCATTTCCATATCTGTTTGTTCCCAGAGCTTCAGAGCTCAAATTCGGCTTGGGATGGTTCATTCAGTGTCGAGCAATCGTGCAGCTCACGCTAGATCATTTTCCTTCTCGGTAGGTAGATGATAAATAAACAGCAGTGGCTTCTTTAGTTCTATCGCATGCCTGTTTGGGTGGGGTGAGAGATACAAATTGTCCCTTGAGTCTGTGAATATCTCCGAGATCTCAGCTTCTTCTCACAAAGACAGCAATGAAGTGCACATCAGTCAGGGGCCTTCCTATTCAAAAGTCTGTTTGTGTGGCACTTGGAGAAAGTGGCCCCTACACATTCCCGAACACGCTACTAATTCCCCGAGATAAGGACTTGTATGTGAGGAGGGCAGATAGGGCTTGACTTTATTAATGGCTTGGAGACATTGTTCTCGCACTCTCAAATGTGCCTCGGGCGCACAAATATCTTCAAAGATTTTGCTCAACAAACGCTGTTCTGGATTTCTGCCAAAGTAAACAAGCAGCGGACAGCCAAGTGTCCACTGTGGAGTGCTGGACCTCAAGCTTTCCAAACCGGCCTCTAACAATTCGTCATTGTGCCATTCGGCTGTCCAAGAGCACCAGCGCTGCTCAGGATTGGGAAAAAACGTGTTGCCAAAGTACATGTCAAGTACCTCAGCTTTAAAGTGCGGGTGTCAGTTCTGAGAAATCATAACATTTAAGGTTAGGAGGACACTTTGTGGCTGCTCAGTTGTGCACTCGTTTGCCATTCAGTAGAAACCAAATACCACACAATGAGGGTATTGAGAGCGCTAGCGCTGCTGTGTATGTCCAGTCCTGCTCCTGGAGGGACAAAGTCCTGCAAGGTTTAGATTCAATCTCACTCATCCCCTTCAACACTCTAACATGACATTAACAATAACATTGTTACTCCAAGTGTAAAAACCAAGCGGCAACCTCCCGCTCTCCCTCGGGAAGCCAATACGGAAGTAACTGAAACTGCAATTCATCGAAATTCCGCTAGTCCTGGCTCCATAATAGAGCAAATTTCTATTGAGCCCACTGTTAAAATGGCCAACTTTACAGCAGAAAAAAAGGTGTTTACAGCCTGGTACAAAGAACGATTTTGGTTCATATAGCTAATATTACCCTTCGTGACAACTGTGAGGGGGGTGAATTTTTTATAACTCATCTGTTTCCTTTATATTAGGTTATATTAAGTTTGCATTAATTAAGGGCGTGGCCACTTGAGTGACAGCTAGGTCTCGCTGGTCGCCGTCACTTCACCTCAGCTGATTCCGGCTGATTAGCCGCTGATCTCGGCATATTCATCGTATTTTTGTGTTGTTTTATGTGGCTTTACACAGTCAGCTGCCTTTTGGAATTATTTCCTACAACTATCAGATGAGTTGGCATGCTGTGTGCGTTTAATTGTGCTCACAAACCATTCACGTGGCCTCCATTTGCCAGGTGAGTGAAATGATACCATCTCTATGAATGTATTTGTTTTATTTAAGATAATTTATAATGTTCTTCAGAGCTGTAATGCACTCCATAATCTGACAGATTGATTAGCTGTAGGCTCTAGAACAGTCGTCTGAAGCGTTGTCATACAGTGTTCTGCCTGGACTTCATAATTAGCCTTGCATTTACTAACACAGACTATATCTGAAGTTTTTGGAAGTAATTCGCACTTTCCTCCTGTTGAAAAACGTCATAAGAACGATGCTTAGTGGCTCAATGTGTAACGCATTGAGCCACTAAGCATTGCGCTTATGACGTTGCTTATGAAACAGTGTTTTTAAAAGTCTAAACACTTTATTGATAAAGTGTACAACCAAGCACATGTGGTCAGAACACAAACGAGTCGCAGGTGATGAAGTATTAAGCGTTTCTCCCATAGGAAAGCCCGTCTAAGCAGAATGCCAGCATGCGTCTGTAGCTCCGCTCACGCTCCGCCTCTTTGCCCTTGTATGGTATGCCCGGGGTTGGTGCGATGACGCGCGAACAAAATGGCGACGGTCGGCCACGCCTTCTGGTGGCTTCTTTTGGGTTCTTTATAAACCTATGGGTGACGTCACGGATACTACGTCCATATATTTTACAGTCTATGGTAAAAACACATAAGCGCAGAATGCACTGCTTTCTCCATCTATTGAAGGAGACCGCGTCCTGTGGAGTTTGCCGTTGCTCAGCAACCATGAGCTGTGCTCTCCATTGACTTCAATACAATAAGTAGCTACACTCAAAACAAATCAGTCTAGGGGTTTGGTCTAAGTTTGCTTGCTGAAGTGTGTGTGAAGTGTATGGGTGTTTACCAATACAGTGCTGGGTTGTGGCCTGAATTGCCTCCTCTGCGCAAAACATATTCCAGAGTAGTTGCTGGTTCATTCCTTTGTGGTAACCCCTGATAAATCAGGGACTAAGCCGAAGGAACATGAATGAATGAACAAGTTTAGTTGGTATTAATGAATCTGGACCACAAAGCCAGTCTTAGTTATTGGAAATTGAGATTTATATTTAATCTCCTTGCTGAAAAATCCCGCTTACGATTGCAGTTGAACCCCTGAAGTCACACGGACTGTTCTGACAATATTTTTGGTTCCTTTTTTGGACTTTAAACATCTTGGGACCATTGCGGTCTATGGAGGATTTCATCTAAAAGATCTTAACTTGTGTTCAGAAGGTCTTAGATGATTGAAATGACAGCAGGGAGAGTAATTAATAACAAATGTTTATTTTCGGATGAACGAATGCTTTAATTATGATTGTCAGAAAATCCAGTGCTGTGTCCCAATTGCCTTACCATCCATCCTGAATAGTATTTGAAAATAGAATAAGTATGTCCCATATCATAGTATGTTGAAGAGAATACGCCAAAGGTTCCGGGATGGTTTACTATTTCAGGTAAAAATTTTAAGTGTAGAAGCGTCCATACTCTAACCGCTGCTATTGCCCACAATACATTGCACGTTGAACGAGAATTCGATGGAACTACAAACACTGAAAAGTGTAAACAAACTACAAACATGGTGGGTGCGTGAGACCAACCGTCAAGCAGAGAGGCTTCGGTAAAGATGTTTGTATGACTATTAATTAATATCTAGCCCACTGGAAAATATTTATATGGCGTTGTCTGTGTTATATTTCATCTGCAACAACAATACTAAACTTATATAAAGACGTGTTTGGATAACGTCTGAATGCAGAATTATCCAAAGAGCTGAGGAGAATTCTCTGCATGAAAGGTTCGTGAATGGCAGATTATCCTGCTGCTGCTTTTCTAATAAGGTAGGAAATGAAACATGACAGAAATGTGGATGATGTGTGGATGATTGAGATGGCTCATAACTAAGCAACACAATGATCTGTTAACGAGGAAGTAGTATGTCTCAAAGCTTGCATACTCTTCAGTTACACACTCAAAAGTATCTATTTTTCCTTCACAAAAAAAGTATATACTTTTAGGGCGTAGTATAAGTATGTGAATCGGGACACAGCACATGTCATTTAAGGACCAGGATTGGACATCCTATGTCAGGTCATAAAAGATAAAAAAAAAAAAAAAAAAAAAAACATCTAATCTGACCAGCCAGGCTAATAAGTAGAGTTTTTAAATGACTGCATTTTAGATCCAGGATTGTGAATATAATAATGGTAACACTTTATTTTGATGGTCCATTTGAGTATTAGTAGACTGTCTGCTTAATATCTGTTGATACTGACATTTAACAGTCCTTCAACAGACATTTAACTGACTATAAGAAACTTTGCAAGTACATGTCAACTTACACTAACCTCAACCCTAAACCCAACCTAACAGTCTACTTATAACATACCTGCCAACATTCATTCATTTTCTTTTCGGCTTTGTCCCTTGCGGGGTCGCCACAGCGGAATGAACCGCCAACTTATCCAGCACGATTTTACACAGCGGATGCCCTTCCAGCCGCAACCCATCCTTGGGAACTTCCACACACTCATTCACACTCATACACTACGGACAATTTAGCTTACCCAATTCACCTGTACTGCATGTCTTTGGACTGTGGGGGAAACCGGAGCACCCGGAGGAAACCCACGCGAACGCAGGGAGAACATGCAAACTCCACACAGAAACGCCAACTGACCCAGCCCAGCCGAGGTTCGAACCTGCGACCCAGCGACGTTCTTGCTGTGAGGCAACAGCACTACCTACTGCGCCACTGCGTTGCCCACCTGCCAACATTTGGTTCGTAAATTCCGGGAGATGGGGGGGGGGGGCGGGGTTACGTCATACACTAATTTGCATATTACTGCCGTCATCACGTTCTACCTTTTCTGTTTGTTTAACAGCCTATGGTAAATAAATGGGGTTTTATATTTGCACTACGCTTTATGTAAGCTTGTCAGTTTAACTAAATGTATTGCTGTTTGAATACAGTATATCATTATAGATGTGTAGTGAATTTGCAGTAATCTCTCAGACGTAATAAACTCAGACAAGTTCTGAAACTCTCACTTAAAACATCTCTGATTGTGAACAATAAACGGTCAAATTAAATTGTCAAAATAAAGGAGAAGCAGATCAGTTTGACTGTACAAGGGGAATACCTTCACACTCCCGGTGCTAAATCATTTGCCGTCGGTACGCAGAGGAGTGATCTGCTGTCAGGCTGCAGGTGGGAGAGGCTGCTGTACGAGGACTGGGCCGCCTGTCAGTGCTGTGAGGCGGGGTAGGGGCCGGCGGCATCACCCGCAGCTCGTTGAGAAGAGTAGGAACGGTACAGTAATGGACAAACGTCAGTCTATAAACATCTCCAGTAACACACAAAAAAGTCGGTAGGTTTGTCGCTTTTTTGAAAATTTGTCGCTAGGGGGGTCTGAAAAGTCGCTAAGTTGGCAACACTGGCGCGAACTGAAGAGCGGGGAGCGGGAGGGGTGAGAGATTTGGGGAGATGGAGGCGCGCGACCGGAAGAGCACGCGCACAAGCACCAGGTTTCAGCCCGGACTGTACCAAAATGCTAAGGAGCTGGGGGCGGATGGGGGGGATTCCGGGAGTTTACCGGGAGACAGAACAATACGGGAGACGGGTCTGAAATACGGGAGACTCCCGGGAAAAACGGGAGTGTTGGCAGGTATGACTTATAATCTAATGAAAATAAATTGACATGTAGATGCAATGTAACTTATATTCAACTAACGGACCATCGAAATCAAGTGTGACCATAATAATTGCTACTGCACCAACAAGGCATTATATTCACACCAGGTTTGTCAGCATAGATGGTCTAACCACTGAATAAATCTGCCCTCCAAAATCCAACATTGTCCCCATTGTGTTTTACTGTTGAGGTTGGTTTCGTTCCCCCTTCTTCAGCTTTCCAACTCGGGCTTGGCTCTCTCTATATATGCATGACAGGCCCATGATGAGCCCATGGGACCAAACTCACAGTAAATGTCTGTTCGGAGGTTTGGGGAAGCACTGACAGAAGCTGAGGGAAACTCACCCATTCTCCAGTTTCAGGGCGCTGAAACCCAATCTGCACTGTTTCCCCTATCTCTGTGGAAATGAAGGCGTTTGCACCTCTTCTGCGTTATAGGAGAGTTCACGGCACTCTAAAGGGAGGATAGGCTGTATGGATGCAGTGTGTGTGTGTGTGTGTGTGTGTAAACCTGCAGTCATACATGTTTAAAAAGCAAGCGAGACAGAAGTGACACCCCCACACAGGTTAGTGCGGTAATGATGGCTCTCCGCTGTTTGTGGCTCGAGCCGACGCAGTGTGATTGACAGGTGGAAGCTGCTCCGGTGCGCTGTGTGTTTTCACCCTGTCAGTAGTGCTGCTTTTCATGCTCCATGTGCTGCTCCCCTCTGTGTGTTGTTGTCCTGGCTGAGCCTGTTAGTCGCCGTCTTACCTTGGTGAACTGCATGTTAGCACTTCCTGTGGCAATTAATCAGTCTATTATTTGACCGATCGGATCATTTAATGACTGCCTGATAGAATTATCTTCAAACTGTTGATCAATCAGTCTCCAGAGAGATCACTGTAACAAAAGGAAATTGGGTTTCGTCCAGATGTTTCCGAAACACCTGACAGGGATTTGTGTTGCGGAATTATCTTTAATGACTCTCGATCGTAAAGTGCTAATCAAGGAGGGCGAATGACTTAAATTTAACGAGGTAACTGTTTAAATAGCACCACTGCAATTAAATTTGTTGTCGTTTTACTTGCATGTGAAGTGATTAGAAGCGTTTAAGGATGATAATTCAAACATTACAGCTCGTTGCGTTCAAAGACTTTAAGCTGTTCAGCATTATGAACTTGACTCTACGACCTTCCCACAACAGGCTCTCTCCCGAAACCACTTCAAGGCCCAATTCATCACACATCTCCGATTTGTACACAGATCCAGGACCTGAACAACCCCGTTTCGGTCTCAAAAAAAAAAAAAAAGTTTGGTAAAAACAAATGAATGCGCAAAAAAAAAAAAAAGAAAAGGAGCAAAACAAAGTTGACACGATTGTGGCCGACTCTGCCTTCAAATTATCCTCCCCCCAAATTACGATCAGACATTCTCCCCAGCTCTAATTAAACATTAGCTTTTATTTGTTCCAGATGGGGCTTTGTTTTGATGTTTTATTTAGAAAGAGCGCCCTTTCTGCTCTGGGAAATGCAAGTTGTAGAGGAAATCCATGTTCCTGTCTTTCTTTGTTTTCTTCTATTGGTTATATGCTGCATTCGAGTCTTCTCAAGCCACATCCAAAGAGATACAGGGTTATAATTTCTACCCAAATGTTATCTGCTGATAATGTTGGGTATCACACCAGTCCCAGACACTGTTAGCTCATTTCCTTATTCGTTTCAAAGCTCTTAGATGGACTGGAATGATTAGTCAACAGATTTCTTGTTGTCAAGTAGATCACGTGACCAAATATATGAACTTGCGATATCACAATTTGATCACTTCACTGTAGAGTGCACTAGAGTGTAATGTAGCCCTCCCAAAATCAATCGCAGTAGAAGAAAACATGGCGCCAATTATGACAGACTCCAAACAAATTCAGACTAGTAAGGGCTGAGAAAGTTTCATGGGCAGTCGTGACCCATGGCACCTGCCTTGCTTGTAGTCGTGCATTTATACTTCTGCTTGCTGTTTTTGTAGCTCTGCAATAACACTTCTGAAACTCTAGCTGGCAGTATGTCTGTGTCGAGTTTCTTTACGAGTGTTTTGTTTTTTCTCAATGCTACCCTAATGTATAAGTAGCTTAAACTCGCTCATTCAGAGGCGGGAACCGGCGGACGTGCGACAACTTTAATCATAAGGTGAACACAAAACAAAAGTTTCCATCTGGAGCTAACTTCATGGGACTTGACACTTGTAAACACTTTCTCCAACAGGTTCACGCGGCTCACACCCCTGCCTCCTCATTAGTGCTACCAACCCGACCAATCACAGAGCTTGTGCTATGCATCATTGCGACGTGTAGTTCAATTTTTTGAGAGGCGCACGTCAGCGTCAGCCACGGCGAGGGCTATGCGACTGCGCGAAGGCCGCACCAGACAATACGGATGTGCTTGACGCAGAAGTATAAATCAGCCTTAAGTGTGATTGTCTCTAAAAAATGCTGAGTTGTTTTAACCCAACATTAAGTTAATCCATATTTGACCAAGCATTTTTATAGTGGCAAATTCACTTTGTGAAACTTTCCCACACCTTACCAATTTGTTTGCTATTTATTTTCAAATTTAATTTACATGACACTTTTTATGCCAGTGGATGGGTTAAATCAATAGTTGTCCATATTTGACCCTACACTGGGTTAAAACCATCCAGCATTTTTAGAGTGTTTATTTGGTTCAAAGTTCATTAAAACAACTATTTTATTTTTTTAGAATATGTATTACTCTACACTGACTTACTAGATACATCTCATCATAAAAATACTTTCCACTTCTGGCTGGAACGGCTGGAAAAAATGCATTTTAATTAACTGGAAATCATCTCACCCTCCATCTACAAAACATTGGATCAACAAACTTATTTCCTACTGCACCCCTGAGAAAATACTCCTCAACGTCAGAGGATCACCAAGGACTTTTGAAAAAATCTAGGGACCTTTTCTGGTCTATCTACCTTACATTTCTTAGATGCATGCTTTAGGGTATACGTATATATATATATATATATATATATATATATATATATATATATATATATATATATATATATATATATATATATTAGGGATGCAACAATACAGTTAGCCTACGGTTCAATACATACCTCGGCTTTTTAACACGGTTTTCGGTTCGGTTTGGTTCTGATGGCTTGACACGTGTGTTTTTTGTTATTTTATGCCATGGCCGTGGAATGATGGTTAAGCGCCCCCTAACTTTAGAGCATAGTTATTGAATATATACTTGCGGGGAGGAGTTTCCTCAACTCAGCTCGTGGACTTACAGGCACACACAAACAGTCAATTCGGCAAAATAAAACGCACAAAAATTATTTAAACGTAAAACCGAGAAAACCGCAATTCACAAGCGCGTATTGAACCGTGGATGTCGTACCGAACGGTTCAATATTATATTGAGAATTGTGGCATCACTAATATATATATATATATATATATATATATATATATATATATATATATATATATATATATATATATATATACATGTGTTTTTTTTATTTATTTATGTATTTTATTTTATTATTATTATTATTTTTATTAATAGTCTTATTTTATCTCTCTGTTTTTTTTCTTTTACTTTGCTTTTGAGGAAAAAAAGTCAATTAATGTTTGTACAATTTGCTTTGTTTAACAAATATTTGGAAAAAAAAGAATAATAAAAAAAAGAATATGTATAACTACTTGCAAATAGATTCAAATCTACTGATTGGTCAATTAAATACTCAATGTTTAACTGATTAATTATTATAAGATTTAATCAATGATCAAAAATCAACAATTGTTGCAGTCTGGACTATAATATAAATTTGGCTTCAGCCTAAAGTGTTTGTGCACATTATCTATATTGATGTACATAAAATTACGGGGAAAATGAATGAAATTTTTCTACCTTTTTTGTGAAAACAATCCCCATTCACATTAATTCATGAAACCAATAAAATATACCAGACCTAAAACTAATACCAGTAGTTGGCGATGTCACTAAAAAACTTTGCGACACTTTGCGGTCAAGTATATGGACTGTAATACAAATGCTCATGCTATCACAGTTTCCGCAGAATCACAATTTTGTCGATTACATGCACAAGATAATGAGCAACTACATGCCAATTACTTCTCATTTGAGTATTAGTAGACTGTCTGCTTAATATATGCTGATACTGCTCCTTCAACAGACATTTAACTGACTATAAGAAACTTAGCAAGTACATGTTAACTTACACTAACTCTAACCCCAACCTAACAGTCTACTTATAATCCAATAAGATTTAGTTGGCATGTAGATGCAATGTAACCTAAATTCAACAAAATGCGTTAAAGGGACCATCAAAATAAAGTGATACCTAATTTTGTAGATTACGTGGAGATGATAATGGTATCGTTTTCAAAAACTTAAGACCACTTTTCAAAAGTTTGCAAAACTTCATAGTTGAGTAAATGAACAAGCAAATTGCACAAATGTACAAACATCAGAATGACTTGGGTTTACACCGAAAACATCCCAATAATATCCAGCATAAGCATGTCTACATACAAGCAAAACAAGACGAGAGAGCTACACAATCAGTGCACCGGAGAGAGCAGGACTCTTGTTAGAAACACAGAAGAGGAAATGTAACGCATGATAAAAGCAGTGCTTTGTGTGCAAATGCAGTTTAAGTAGATTTCGTGATTGTCCAAAGTGAAAAGCTCAAGTATAGAGGACTGGGGAGTGAAAACGTGCAACTTTAAAAGAAAGGCAAGAGGAAGGAACGTAAAAGAGGAAAAACAATGGATGAAGGCGGAGGAGAAGAAAGAAAGAGTACTACATGAGTCTGGCGTATAAAGAGGTCAAGAAAAGCAGGAATAAAGGCAGCAGGAGGGGAGGGATTCCTGGAGAGGTCATTAAGAGGACAAGCACTCGTTTGCTGTTAATGACAGAGGAGTATCACTCTAATCTGCCATCATTAGCCTGATTATATCAGTGGGGATTGGGATTTGCCTTCAGCTCCAATCAATGGCACCAAATCAATAGAAAGAGGATATCATGTGGACCCAGCAAAGCCAAATTCATCCTAGAGTGTAGTCTAATGCGGACAGATTCAGTGCAAGGTCAGCTCTTCCTGACCTAAGGGGGTTTCTGGAAACCCTCTGTCCCGCAGAGTTCAGCTCCAATCCTAGTGAAACACAAATCAACCAGTAGTCAAGATTAGATTTACTAGTAACTTCTAGGCAAACTAATCCCTGCTGGACATTAGTCCTCCAGGAACAACACTCGAAACCTCTGCTATGAAGGGAACTGATTTTCATGTTCACTGGCACCACCAATAAAAAAAAAGCCTCAGTTTGACTTATGAGTGTACCCTTTCTGAACAAGATATTATAATGTGTCATTTTTCCTTTGTGTTTTTGAAAAGTTCTGCATGCTTATTATGCTGGTGTTCTCTAAGTTACCCCATTCACAGGGATCTACAATAAAAACTCCATTCAATCATTATACCATGCCAGTAGAATGCAATTTGAGTTTGTAAAAACACTACACACCTGCGCACATACACTCGTGCAGGGGCGCCGCTAAGTTAGGGGAAAGTTAGGACGATTCTAAGGGCCCATGCACTCTAGGGGCCCCAGAGGTCTGCTTTATAATTAATAACAGTGCTATAATGTAATATAAATTATGAATGTATCTCTAAATTACAAGTAAAACCATTTATTAGAAATAAAAAATACGGCTTATATCTGCCTCTCGTGTCTGTCACTGTCAAATTGCACCCCCACCTCCTTTCACTATATGGTTCAGTCCGTCAGTAGCGGGAAGAGAGTTGACGCTTTGTTGAGTGCGTCAGTGCGATCGTCAGGTAAACTGTCAAAGCAAGCAGCGGTGTCCTCGAGATTAACAAAGACTATATCCGGTCATCAAAAACGAAAAGAGAGGTTTCAAAAAGCAGAGAGAGAGAAAAAGGGACGGCAGTTGCTAATACAGTTTTTTGAAAAGAAAGGTAACGTTATGTTTATTCACGGAGCTTTCTTGTAAAAGCTTAATTTACTTTGCTAATAATGAGCTCTATATGTCTACCTCATACATAGATGCAGATTCGCCCTCACCCGCTCTTCCCTACGAAGTTCCCCAAACTCATCTCACAGTTAAAGAAGCAGGTAACAAGGACATCACTGAGATCCTGCGTTTAAAAATAGCATATGCATTGCAGTCTGCGTTTAAGTATTAATTTCACTATGATATTAACTTAAATGTTGACGTGGCCACTATTAAATTACTGCTATTTTTCCACAATGTTGATTATGTAGAATGATAATAGGTATAACAGCAAAGCAAACATAAAACTAAGACAAATATTTAAGCTGTGGTTTTAAAGGCAGGCAGGGTGACAATTTATCAAGCTAGGTTTCCTTGAAAAATAATGATCCAGTAGGGAAATGTTAAAGTTTCAGTGAATATTTGATTACTGTTCCTTTTTTTGTACTACATTTACATTTGAACAATAAATCATCTGCTAGCTACAGCCATGGTCGTTCTCTTACTAAAAACTGATTATAGTGAAAATCAATAATAAAATGCATAGGTCAGTATAACTACATTGCAGACAAAGAGTTTGGATAACTAGCTTGGTAGTAGGGGGCCCATCCTCATATTTTTTCATGGGGCCCAAAATTGCTAGCGGCGCCCCTGCACTCGTGTAGTACACAAATTTTGTATTGGATGTCAAGAATTCATTCATGCCTTGAAGCCTGGTTTATACTTCTATGTTGAGTGATCGGCGTGACCCACGGATGCCTGTCTTGCACGTAGTCATGCGTTTATACTTCTGCTTGCTGTTTGTGTTGCTCTGCAATAACACTTCCGAAACGCTAGCTGGCAGTAGGTTTTTATGTTTCTCTGTGTTGTGTTTCTTTGCGGGTGTTTTGTTTTTTTCTGAACGCTACAAGTAGCTCAAACTTGCTCATTCTGAGGTGGGAACCAGCGAACGTACAACAACTTTAATCATAAGGTAAACACAAAACAAAAGTTTCCATCTGGAGCTCCTTTATGGGACTCGACACTTGTAAACACTCGCTCCAACGGGCTTGTGGCTCTCAGCACGGCCCACACTCATCACAGCTACCAAGCCGACCAAGCACAGAGCTTGCGCTACACATCGTTGCGACGTGTAGTTACGGTGTCAGCCCCGGCGAGGGGTATGCAACCTGCGCCGCAGCATACGCGTGTGTTTGACGCAGAAGTATAAATCAGCCTTTAGCCAGAACACATAATGGCTTGTTTCTACTGAGTGGTACAGTTTGTACATGTGTTTATTTCAAATTCCACTGTTGAAGGTACCAAATAGTGAACCATATAAACTCTTTCGTAAAGGTACCAAACACATCAGTATGGTACCAAAGGGTGGACCTGGACTCGCTGTTAAACTCTGATTGGTTGTCGACACCAATAGCCTAGTGGTAAAGTACGCTGAAATATAGCACCTAAGTGCTCACGGTGACCCGAGTTTGCGTCCTGGCTTGAGATCCTTTGTCGATCCTTCCCCTCTCTGTGCTCCCAATGCTTGCCTGTCTGAAATCTCCACAGTCCTATTTCATAATAAAAGTTAAAACACCACACCGCCAGCCTGATTTCACCAAGTAGGACATGTTCCAGGATTAACGTCTACGTTAATATATTCCAATCAGCCAATCAGAATTCAGGGATATGTTTACGGTTTACTGTAAGATTATGTTCACAGTTAGCTTTATGCACTTCTACATGATTGTTATCAACTATTATCCCCCTCTAATTTGGAGAATAATTTACAGTTATGGTTGGGTTTAGGGGTAGGAAATAAGCAGTGCTTAGTTTGGGAATTGCGAGGTCCCGTAACAGATCGGGGTAACGGATCCGACATGTTACCCGAGGAAGTAGAGGTGTCGCGGACGAAAGTGAAGAGGGTTGAGGAGTCACGGAAGAAAGTGAAAGTTAACAGTGGACGGGGCGGTTGAGGAGGGGGATCGGTAAAATGAGGTGCCGGATCAGATTTCACAGGTGCCGAATCCAGATCCGATGTGTTCCGGCATAAATTAAGCCCTGGGAATAGCTATGGGTTACATTTCTGAACAACGTGGATCAACGTAGATGTTAGTCCAGGATCACACTTAGCAAAATCATGATGTGCTATACCACACCTACCAACAAGTGTACTGTTGGCAGTGGAAATGCAAGGTTTATTGGGTTGACCCTTACCAACCCATACCGTACTGTTCTGAGGTGCGTTTCCGAAAACCATCATTAGACAACTAAGGTTGCGAGTTCCGTCATTAGTTCCGTCATTATTCCGACATAGTTCGTTGATTTGCCGTTTCCCAAATCCGTCGTTCCAACTAACATTCGCAAACTGCATCGCAAACTTGTATGCTTGCAACTACACCTCTGGAGCAGTAGTTAGAAACATAGTTCCTGACTATCTTCTATTCCCACTTATCCCCCCTATGCCCTATTCGTTTAGAACATTCTAACATTTAAACAAGGAATGATTTAAAATAAAAAAGCATTAAGGTCATCTCTCTTAGGTGTAATTTGCTTTCAAAGTATTTTTACAATTCAGTTTTAGTGATCTTCATGTTTACTATGGTGCTCCCTTCGCAGTGCACTTTGAAAACAATGATATCATTTTGAACACAGTCGTGGCTCATGACGAAAGTTATAGGTGACCTATTATTTAAAAGCGGAATTTATTACGTCTCCAAAGCTTGTGAAAACAAAAAACAGCATACGTTAATGCTTTTAATTTATAGTAGGTTATTTCTTAAGTATCTGTACTGTTTATGACATGGGCCTGTTGGTTAGAACATTTCTGCAGTGGTTTGCACGTGCTCAAATTGTAAAAGCAGACTTTTCAAAAAATAAAAAAATAAATAAACAATATCCTACTTAATAATAATAATCATACTTTTTATTATTAAAGTAGGATTTTCTTCATTTCCTAATAAATAATAAATATACATTTCATTTATTGATAAATCGCCTCATTATTTATTTATTTATATGATTGATATATGATATTAGAATAAGTGTTAGCTTTTGTAGGTGATTTTATGTTAATTTAGAATAGATTATGGAATATTCTCAATAATATTTGTGAAGCAAACACAGGCCCTATATTTGCCATTTACATATATTTCAATGAATATGGAAAGCGAGTGCATGTTTTTACCAAAACTAATATTTGATTTTATTTTAAATGCGTGTGCGTGTAAAACAATATAATAGGCAGAAAGAAATGATGGGGTTCTTCTCTAAATAAGTAGTTACTCCACCCCGTTTAGAGCATCATTATGGGCGTTTTACGTTATAACTAACGTGGTTCAAATGATGAATCTGCGACAGAGAAACTACGGTTTTGGGAAACACTCGTCACTACATCGTTCTTTTCCCAAACGATGCATCGTACTATGATAGTTCAGCCGCGAGTTACGTCGTTGTTTGGGAAACACAACCCTGAACAGTGGAAACAAGGCATAATACACGCCCTACTATTTTCATAAAAACACATTTTGTAGTGTACATGAATGTGATAACGGTATCTCTTTTTAATTAAGTGAATACATTTATTCAGCTACATCCAATAAATGTTGTTTTGAACCTTCAATCAAAGTATCATGAAACAACATGCATCACGTTATACACTGAAATATACGACAGTGATGATAATAATAAGGATTTATTATTTTTTTGAGCAAGACAGATGTAGCAGATTATTGAGAAAGAGAATCTGTGAATAGTTATAAGCAGGTGTTTAACACCAACCAGACATGGGTATTTTTGTACTGTGAGCTCGAACACTCCACACAGGCATTCAAGCAGTGATTAGTGAGGGATTGTGTGTGTGTGTGTGTGTGTGTTTTCACTGAGCACAGCAGATGTATGCATCTGTGAGTGTCTCTGAGAGCCTGGATGTTCTCATGAGTTGCTTGAAAGTTGTTTGCGTGCAGTATCAACCACCGCATACCCGTCCTTTACCCCAGCTGTGCCGCCCCGGAGTTAAAAAAGCACCAGCACTTCAAAGGTGGTCAGTGAAGACATTCATTTGAGTTCTTCGTCCCAAATCTGCTTAAGTTTGGTTTGTTTGTAGTAGTGTGACGGTGCAAACCGATCATTTCACTAAACGACGAGTTTGTTGGCCATAGAACGTCCTCCATTAGAGTTCTTAAATAGGCTACTGATGGTTTAGCTGTCCTTGCTCCGCTCTGTCATCGATATACTCTATTGATTTCTTTGGCTTTCAAGATTACATGAAATCCATATTGAGATGAATGGGTTATAGTTCATGTGTGTTAGCCTTATGATTAATGCCTTTATAAATGTGTGCATGTTCCGGAAGTTACTGAGACTTTTATTTCAGTAAATGTTGATTGATGCTTGAAATGTTGATACTTCCAAATGAAACTGAATATTGAGTAGGGGGCGGGCCTTTCGTTTGTGCATCCTTCTCTCATAGCAAACTAACGATAAGAGGGGCTTGTTAAGGATACTGATATACAGTAGCTATGTTGATGTCAACAGAAGGACCGCCACTCTAAAGATGGAAGCAAGCGGTCAGATTTTGATTGAAGATTACCAAACCAAAACAAAATTCAGAGGAATAACTTGCATGGATTAATTGTTCACATTACGCTAATAATGTGCGCTAGCAAAATAAACATCGTAAATTTGGACTTAACTTGGACTTGACAGATGTTTCAGTATTTTTACATTTGTTTGGGAAAAACAGATAAAAATACAGATGACTCATCGTGACTCACTACACAGATTTTTGTCCAATCAAATGCTCTCTAGTATGCCCCTCCCTCAATAAGCTAGCTAATGCACAAAATAACAATATGATTGAAACTACTTTCAAATGTTTTCAGAAACATAGACAGCCAACCAGAATTGACTTTAGGGCTCGCACAGTTTCTAAATCACTGTTAGCCGTTTGGGCAAACACACTTCAGTTGTTGATATATATATTAGTGGTGGGCCGTTATCGCCGTTAATGTGCTGCGTTAACGCGAGACTCTTATTGGGCGTTAAAAAAAATATCGCCGTTAATTTATTCTCAAAGTTGGGTTGGGAGCTGGGTCTATTCTATGCAAGCTATGATGACTTTCACCTTGATATTTTAGCGCGGATGTATACCTGGCTGAATTGCACTGTCAGTGGTGAGAACGAGTCTTCGAACCTGTGTGTATTCCTACTGTGAAATGACCACATCAAACGTGACGTGCTAACATGGATGGAGTTCACTAGAGTCTGATTAATAAAGTGCCCTTCCGAATCAAATCAGCAGGACGCCCTTCTGGATCTTTCACTTACTTCGAAGACACGACTGACTACGCTTACATGGACATCTGTAATCTAGTTATTTGCCTTAATAGACAATAATATAATGAAGGTGTTTACGTGAAGTGCTTTCATGTAAGAGTTTTCTGCAATTTTGGGTGACTTTAACTGCAGTTCGGCAGTTTCACTTTAACTCATGAACATTTCATTCATGCCCCCATGAGAAACTGGGGTATTAGAGGCAAATAAGGAGTAAGGACTGGTGAGAGTGTTATAGAATTTAATAACGCACGGCAAATGGAAAGAAAAAACTTTAGCATTTCGCGATGTGTGTGTGTGTGTGTGTGTGTGTGCGTGGATCTTGTCGGAAAATATGGCGAAAAGTCCTGCATGATGGTAATAGTTTGATTGCGGTGTTTACTTTAATAATGCCACTAATATCTGCATACTCCACGTCTTAATTCCATTTCTGTTTAGTTCAGTTATGACTTTAGTCGGATTAAGGTCATCAAAAATGGCTGTTTGGAGCTTATGTAGGCCTACAGTTCAACATTGATGTTTAAGTGAATAAACAGTTAGTAAACACAAGTACATCTTATTGAACATCATTAATTTTCATCACCAATTATCATAGCAGAACAGTTTCTCAAGCAGTTTGTGATGCGTTTTGGAAACAGGAGATGAGCCCCTGGTCTAATGCGCCACCTGGCTTGAGAAACCCGTTCTCAAAGACTTACTTTTAGTCATTATTTGGGCAGCACACATATTCTGAATGCCTTCAGCAGAATTCAAATGAGCCATTTTAAACTAAATTAATCTAGATTAAATCCAAGATTACAGTGAGATAGCCCAACAGGCATGATGAATACATTTTTGGTAGCCCAACTGGAAAACATAATAGCCCTGTGACATCAGGCTAGCAGTTTTGCGAGCTCTGGCCTTTAAAGAGCCTAATATTTAACAAGGCTAACCATTTATTGTGCATTGATGTGAAGACTAGTTATCCTTTATATCTATGATTACCAATGAAATGCCATTCTCTTGTTCAGCAATGTTAATGCTTCTCTCTCTTTGTGTGTCTCTGCAGGATGACGTGGAGGTGTGGATGTTATGGTTTGGCGTTGCTGGTTTTAGGGGTGATGGGACAGAAACTGCCCACGCGTGATGAAGGCCTCTTTCAGATGCAGATCAGGGATAAGGCTCAGTTTCACGATTCTTCTGTCATGCCAGACGGAGCGGAGATCAGCGGATACTTGTTCAGGGATACACCCAAAAGGTCATTCATCACACATTTCGGTAACACTTTACTTGAAGGGAATGATCATAAGACATGTCATTAATATGAAGTGTGTTTCATGCACTTTTTGGTGCTTTTCTGCTATTGTTTGTTTACACTCTTGTTTTCCAGTCAGTCATTAAAGATGGTGAACAATAATCAGTTGGGGTGGAAAGCATGATTTATTGACGTTACTTGTCCAAATTACAACAAGAGTTTATGAATCAAAATGACATGAATAAAATTGTAACGTAGTGTTAATATTGTGCTCATCATTGGCTATTTGCAATTATATAAAGGAACCTATTAATATCATAGATTAAAATGATCCCAGGTTTCAATCTCATATCTAAAATGAAAATTTTACACTCTAAAAAATGCACTCCTTACCCTAGTGCTGTGTTCACACCAGACGCGGAACGCCCGGATAAATCGCGCTATTCGCGTGTAAATAGCCGCGTGAACATTCGAGTTTACTTGCTTCATTCGTGCGTCAAACTCTGCTTCATTCGCGCGTCAAACTCCGCTTCATTCGCGCGTCAAATTCACTTCAGAACAGATGCGGATTCGCGTCATGGGCAGGGCTTCTGTCTGCCCGGTGACTGTAGCTTCGTTGCTAAATGGCTAACATGGATTTTATTGAGAAAATAACTGTGTTTATGTGCTTTATGAAAGCTGAAAAACAGCGTCGATACGTTTGGAGCCGTGTCTGAGTCCACTAGATCCTTTCAGAGGTGCACCCAGCTCTTTGAGCTCATAAACTCCTCCAGAAACTTAACCTGGATGATGGAAGCTTTCAGCGGTGCTTCTGACTGAGCCAAGCCCAGTTTGATGAACTGTTGTTGGTGTAGGCAGGAGGATTTTGCCCCAGGACACCAACAACAGGTGCTATGTCATAATCACGCCCCCACAAGAGCAAGCTCCTGATTGGTTAACGCGGCACAAATGTCGGCAGAAGTTTTTCAAAACACTGAATTTGCGCCGCGCCATTCACGCCACGCAATTCACGTCATTCGCGCAGCAGGATGTCTATTCGTGCCTTTGCATTGATTTCCGTGTCTGGTTTGAACGCAGCATAACCCTTTGTCTTGTTTCGAATAGCTAAAAATCTTAAACCAAGAAGCATTTAATAATGGCAAAATTAAGTGAGTTTTTCCTTAAAAAAAAGCTAAATAATCTGCCGTTGGCGTAAGATAAATCAATGTGAAACCGATTATTTTATTTACCCCATTGGCAGATAATTTAGCTTGTTTTACAGAAAAACCAGCCTGATCTCCCGAGGAAACAGAACTATTTTACATTTTGTCAGTATATTGGCTAATTCGTGCAAATTCATACAAGTTCAGTCGTATGAATATGTATGATTTTAAAAAGAAGGCGTGGCACCAAGCTCCACCCCTAAACCCAACCATCATTGGAGGATGAACATATCATACTAAATTGTAAGAATGAGATTGCACAAATTCATACCAATTATCCACTAAATCAAAAAGTTACGAATTGCTGTGAGACTATAGGCGTGTCCCAAATTGCTTACTTATGCACTATTCTACGCTGTTTTGTAGTATAAAAAGTGTAAGTAGTGCGTTCACACTGAAAACTCTAAAAATAATAAGTGCACTTTAATTACCCGGATGATGCACTCATTCAGCCGGTAAAATTAAGTGTGTAATGTTGGACACTTCACGCACTCAACGACCTCAGCTTTGCTCACGTAGCGGAAGGGGCGGAGCTATCAGGCGCACATGTTGGATAACTTTATTTATTTTGGATTGTGAAAGCAGTATTCTACTGTGAGAGTGATTATAGCGCCTCCCGATGGTGAATGCGGTTATACTCATAGCAAGTATTATTTAGTAGTATAGTCATTTATTTCACTAATTTGGCAACCGTCAAACATCATCAGGGAATCGGTTTGAATATCCGCTTAGTAAAAAAAACGGTGTTTCATTTGGGACGACACTACATACATATACTATGCTGTTGAGTGTGTAAGTACATAAGTGCATAGTGCATAGTGTGCCATTTGGACAAAGCTAATACTAGGAAAAACTCACTTAATTTTGACTTATTTGTGCAAACAAAACATATTTTTTAACATATTAAAAATGTTAAGATTTTATATACATTTTTAAGATATTAGCACTTGAAACGAGACAAAAACACAAAGTACGAAAAGCATTTTTGCAGTGTATGCATTTTAGAATAAAGAAAATAGTATATATTTTGTCATTCGTTTCAAATGATAATTTAACCACTGAGATTCTTGAATAAATCTCCTAAAAAAATCTGTCAGAAACTCCAGACTTCACGTTTAATCTTAATATTTATGTCTACGTGTGGTAAACTGTCGACATGTTTCAGTCATGTAAACTAGATTTCACGTTTGAAGATCCTGGGACAGGAGGCTTGTGTGTAATCATGTGCGTTTGTGTATATTTCTTTGTGAGTGGCAAGAAGAAATATGCAATCTATTATAGCCATAATGCATTAGATGAGGGTAAGACATGCATTATGAATGAGATGCTGGGAACAAGAGTGTGTGTTTGATGAATCATTGTTTTGAGTAGCAGGTGCACTACAATGGACGAATATCAACCATGTTCACAACGTCCATCAAACTGTACCACATGCGAAGACTTAGCGAAAGGCTACAGGTTTATTTTTCTGCGAGGGATCCTGGATGAATTCATCAGAACATACAGATGGTCACACGTGCTGAGCTAGTCGCGGTTTAAAAACGCTTTATAACAACAAATCTGCCGTCTGCGTTTGATGTCCACTCCAGTGATTATAGGGAATTGCTAACGAATAGCGCTGTTCTGGAATACGGCTGATTACATTGAAGCCTAGCATACATCTGTCATTATTATTTTACACAATGTGGAGTTGAAAGGTGTTTCTGCTCACAGAGAGTCGGAAACAAATCATCTGTTTAGAATAACACGCTACCATGCTTGACAATTCTGCTGTATACATTAGGCAGTGTATGTTCAGCATACTTGCCAACATTTGTCTCTGAAAATCCAGGAGACCGGTGGGGAGGGGGTGTTCGGGGGCGAGGTCTCTGAATAACACTGTTGAGAACCGGGATAGGATGCAGCGGGTTTTGGGCGGCCGCTGCGATCGGGTAATGTACCAAAGGAAGTGTTTACAGACTGTACCAAAAAGGAAAGGGGGGTGAAATTACGGGAGTTTTCCGGGAGAAATAACAAAACGGGATGGTTGCAGAAGATTGGTCTGAAATACGGCAGACTCCCGGGAAAAACATGAGTGTTGGCAGGTATGATGTACAGTGGGATTCACCAAATATCTAAACAAACATTTGCCAGAGTGTACAGTATACATTCATTCATTTTCCTTCGGCTTAGTCCCTTTATTTATGAGGGGTCGCCACAGCGGAATGAACCGCCAACTAATCCAGCATATATTTTAAGCAGCGGATGCCCTTTCAGCCACAACCCAGTACTGGGAAACACCCATACACACTCATTCACACACACACACTCATTGGACTGTGGGTGAAACCAAAGCACAAACAAAAACAAGTGTATGTGTTTTGAACTTCTATTAAAACAATATTGTTTTTCTGTGTTAACAAACAAAACAGCATATTTACTGTAAAAAAATGTATTGCTTACTTAATTTTTTGAGTTGAACCAATTTAAATTTAAGTCATTTTAACTTACATCAATTAAGCTGACTTAAAACATCAAGTTAAAATTCATTTAACTTAAAAAAAAAAAAAATAATAAGTTGAAACCTGATTATTCATTCATTCACTCATTTTCCTTTGGCGTAGTGCCTTTATTCATCAGGGGTAGCCACAGCGGAATGAACCGCCAACTTATCCAGCATACGTTTTACACAGCGGATGCCCTTCCAGCTGCAACCCAGTACTGGGAAACACCCATACACTCTCACATTCACACACATACACTATAGCGCATGTGTTTGGACTGTGAGGGACACCGGAGCACCCGGAGGAAACCCACGCAAACACGGGGAGAACATGCAAACTCCACACAGAAATGCCTACTGACCCAGCTGGGACTCGAACCAGTGACTTTCTTGCTGTTAGGCGACAGTGCTAACCACTGAGCCACCATGTCGCCCTAAAACCTGATTAACTTACAAAAAAAGTTAAAGTAATATAAAAACACGTTGTCATGTCATTTTATCATGTCTTTTATAAGATGTAAAATACAGCATCTGTAGTTTAGGTTAAGTTTGAATCATAGCAAACAGAAACTCTTTTAAAACTTCAAATAAAATAATAACATTTTCTGATTTTACCTTTATTGTGTATGTTACACACCCTCAAACAGACCAACCCAATCTAATAAGAACTGCATAGTTTGTATGAATTGTACAATGTGATTTATATTAATGTCATTTTGATTCATAAACTCTTGCTGCATTTCCCTGCTGAAAAATCCAGCTTAGACCAGCCTAAGCTGGTTGGTTGGTTTTAGCTGGTTGACCAGCCTGGTTTTAGCGGGGTTTTGGCCATTTCCAGGCTGGTTTCAGTCATTTCCAGCCTGGTCTTAGCTGGTCAGGCAGAAAATTGACCAGCTAAAACCAGCTAAAACCAACTTGACCAGCCTGGTTTAAGTTGGACATAGCTGGTTTTGGCTGGGCTCCCAGCCTGGCTAGGCTGGTCAAAATGGCCAAAACCCCTCTAAAACCAGGCTGGTTGATTTTTCAGCAGGGTTTAGACAAGTAACGTCAACAACTGATGTATTGTTTCCCAACCAATCACTGTTTGCCATCTTTAATGACATGCATGATGTCATTGGGAAGGCGGAAACAGTGACTGACTGAAAAACAAGAGTGTAAACAAACAATGGCTACCAAAAGGCGTTTTGTATCGTCAGAAAAGCACCAAAAAAGTAAGAAACCCAACAGATTATATTTCTGATGAAAAATCTACATGTATATATATACATATATATATATATATATATATATATATATATATATATATATATATATATATATATATATATATATACACACACAGGAGTGGCCAGTGCTTAATTTGTAAATTGTGAGGTCCCGGAACAGATCGAGTTAACGGATTCGGCATCTTACCCGAGAATGTAGAGGTGTCGCGCTCGAAAGTGAAGCAGGGCGTTGGATGGCGGAGGGGTTTGGACGAAAGTTGAGGAGTCATGGAAAAAAGTGAAAGTAAACAGAGGACGGGGGAGGAGGGCGGTTGAGAAGGGGGATCAGTAAAATGAGGTACAGGATCAGATTTCAGAGGTGCCGGATCCGGCATGTGGTCTTCTGATGCTGTAGCCCATCCGCCTCAAGGTTGGACGTTCAGAGATGCTCTTCTGCAGACCTTGGTTGTAACGAGTGCTTATTTGAGTTACTGTTGCCTTTCTATCAGCTGGAACCAGTCTGGCCATTCTCCTCTGACCTCTGGCATCAACAAGGCATTTGTGCTCGCAGAACTGCCGCTCACTGGATATATTTTTCCTTTTTTCAGACCATTCTCTGTAAACCCTAGGGATGGTTGTGCATAAAAATCCCAGTAGATCAGCAATTTGCCATGTTCAAAGTCACTTAAATCACCTTTCTTCCCCATTCTGATGCTCGGTTTGACCTGCAGCAGATCGTCTCGACCGTCTACATGCCTAAATGAATTGAGTTGCTGCCATGTGATTGGCCGATTAGAAATTTGCGCTAACGAGCAGTTGGACAGGTGTACCTAATAAAGTGGCCGGTGAGAGTACATGTATATCTATATAGTGCAAATTAGCCACTAATTTGTCTAAGTGTATTTACAAATTGCCGTTAGAGTGAAATTATCAGCAGTTTTTAAAAGTCAGCCGGACATAAAATTTCACAAATTAAAATGTAAACATTATGATTTCACAATGTTGCCAATGCTGTGTACTCAAACAGCAGTCTAGTAACCCAGTCAGAAGAGACATCTGAAGTGCACTAGCTTTTATAAGACATCTCCCATGTTGTCAAAAGTATGCTAATTCAGTAGCAGCACGGTGCTAAAAACCGCTAACGGTTAGCAGAAATGTGTTGAGACAGCATAGCTAATGTAGCAGCGCTGTGTTTGGGGAATATGGTCCTAATTCTGTAGCTGTCTCTGAAAGGCCAGCAAGTTCTAATTTCAGTACATTGTGTCTTGGGACGGGTTTTAATATATCTCAAGTACTTTTAAAGACGGAACATGACTGCATCAGCTGGCTAAATTAGCAACACCATTATGCACATCCACACTAAAATGGCAGTCTTATACTTAGGTGCTTCTTCAGGCCCTGTTATGGACAATAATCCTATACAAATTCTTCATTTATAAATGCTTACAGATGGCTCGTTTTCCATAGTCATCAAAACCAAAGAGCACATCTGCCATAAAATATACAATGAGTCACATTTTATTCCTGTGTAGTTTTTAAATTGTTGTGTAGATTATGGACCTTTTTCACATTTCAGGGTTCTCAGTAACAGAAGACGTCATAGTTGGTAAACTTAGAGCGCAGTGAATGGGAGAGTACAACAACTCATTTATTTACAATCCTACTTGCTGAAATAATAACAGAAAAACGTCACAATGGTGTTATTAAGACTTAAGAAATAGGGAAATAAGTATTGAACACGTCACCTTTTTTCTCAGAAAACATATTTGTAAAGGTGCCGTTGACTTGAAATTTCCCCTGGATGTTGGCAACAACCAAAGAAATTCATATATGAAATAGAAAACAATATTAATTAGCTTATAAATGAAGTTCTGTGTAATAAAATGAAGTGAAGAATGAAGAAAGGAAGGTGTAGTTCGGCCCAGACTGAAATCTCTCAGTAGTTCTTCAGCAACTCACTTCCCTTCCTCAGTGTAAATGAATATCAGCTGCTTCAGTCCAACATCTACATTAGCAGGAGGATGAAGATGAAACCATTTCTGCAAGATAATGATCCAAAACACAGCCAAGGAAACTCTCAAATGCTTTCAGAGAAAGAAAATCAAGCTGCAGAATGGCCCAGCCAATCACCTGACCTCAATCCAATAGAAAACACAAAATAAAGCTCAGATTTGATAGACGAGGCCCACAGAACCAAACTCAGCTGAGCAATGCATGTGACTTGCGTCTTTAAGCTGCCATCATCAAAATAGCCTTATATATAAAGTATTAAATATGTTTCAGTAGTTTAGGACTTTCTCCTTCTGTCATTCAATTATAATAATAATTAATTCCTTACATTTATATAGCGCTTTTCTGGACACTCAAAGCGCTTTACACATAGGGGGGAATCTCCTTATCCACCACCAGTGTGCAGCATCCACCTGGATGACGTGACGGCAGCCATATTGTGTCAGACCACACACCAGCTGATTGGTGGAGAGGAGACACAGTGATGAAGCCAATTATGGTATGGGGAGGGTTAGGAGGCCATGATGGACAGGGGCCAGTGGGCAGATTTGGCCAGGATGCTGGGGTTAAACCCCTGCTCTTTTTTGAAGGACATCCTGGGATTTTTAACGACCACAGAGAGTCAGGACCTCGGTTTAACCTCTCATCCGAAAGACGGCGCTCACTGAGCAGTATAGAGTCCCCGTCACTATACTGGGGCATTAGGACCCACACAGACCGCAGGTTGGGCGCCCCCTGCTGGCCTCACTAATACCACTTCCGGCAGCAACCTAGCTTTCCCATGTGGTCTCCCATCCAGGTACTGAACAGGCACAGCCCTGCTTAGCTTCAGTGGCTGACCATGTGAGAGTTGCAGAGAACTAGCTGCCGGCAAGCTATTACACGTAATTATTACACGTAACATTTTTTTCAACAAGTTTTGTTTTGTTTTGTTTGTATTGTTTGGGTTTTTACCAAAATCTGGTTCAATTCCATGTCAATAACTTCTTTAGAAATATTATTTCCAGGAAAAAAACATGAATATTGTTGTTGAATTGTTGAATATTTATTTTCCCCACTGTATGAAAAAAATATGACCTTTTATTTGAAAAAAAAAAAAAAAAACACCTTCCAAAAACACGTCATAACAGTCTCGTCTCACTCTTGCAGGTACTATTTTGTGGTGGAGGAAGACAACACTCCTCTGCTGGTGACGGTGACGCCCTGCGATGCTCCTCTGGAGTGGAGATTGACGTTGCAGGAGCTCCCGGAGGACCGCAGCGGGGAAGGATCAGGTAACACAATCAAATCTCCCGATCAATGTTGCAACTCTGCAGAAATTTAAGTCTTGTTTTCCGTGTAAATGTTCCAGCCTATTATTAGAAGAACTGGCTCTAGATTTGTGGAACAACAGAGTTTCTTTTATAGTCGTTCAAATAGAGCTTAAGGATTAAAGCTGCCTGCCTGCGTGTTTACATGGACACTAATACTGATTTTATGACAATATTCTGATTAAGAGTCGACCATGTAAACACAGATTTTTGATGACCTTAATCTGACTAAAGTCATAATCGAATTAACAGAAACCAAATTAAGACATATGGAGTGTTCCTGTTTTAGTGGTATTATTGAGGTGCAGTCCAGACATGTAAACACCCTAAACTATTACCGATTTGTAGTACTTTTCACTACATTTTGCGACAGGATGCACAAACAAATGAGAATGGCTTCAAGCAAGAGAGCAGATTTTTGGTGTGAGCGGGAAACAATGATTATATTCTAATTCAGTACCTCAGTACCTCAGTTGCGGGGGCATGAATGAAAAGTCAGTGAATGAAACCTAATAGTATCTGACTGCAGAGGTGGCCTGTTGCTTGAGGATTTGTATCCACCGTTGTCTATTTGCACACATAGTGTGAGGAATTTACTGCTGTCAAACTTAAAATAGACTATTCAAAATTAAAACAAAGCGCGCACAATCACTTATGGTGCCATGATGAACACGAACTGTTGTTGCGTGAAACGCCAGCGGAAACTAGAATTAAATACTGACGTAATGACATTAAAATAACATGTAAAACAAGGAATATGAAAGGAACATTCAAAATTCAACTCATGTAAACACCTCATCATATTATTGTCTTATTCAGATTAAAGTGAATTATTTGATTGCTGATGTCTATGTAAACTCAGTCGTTGGAATCTCCTTTCACTGAGTTCCGTAGGATTAAAACTGATGAGGGAGGAACTCGGTTCTAAATGAGCAATCATTTTGATCAAAGCAGATTAGGAATTCCTTTCTCAGTTTTGAGTAAAATGTACAACAAAGCACAAGTATTGAAGAAAAACACACTCCCAATGGATCTGCTCCAAAACCTAGACACCCAAAGACCCCTTCATATCTAGGATGACCACTGTAATGATAACATTAAAGTTGTTTTTCTTTATCTATAAGGATGTCACTGATGAAAAGTACTGCTGAAAAGGCTTTCAAAACTATTATAAAGAGTTAGGCTTAGCGTTGGAAGTGGCCAAAAACACTTATAATGTGATTATGCATTGGTGTAGACGCAGGGAAAGGCTTCCATATAATTTAGAAATATACATCTAAGATATGAAGTCCCTTATTTATCAGGGGTTGCCACAGCGGAATGAACCGGCAACTATTCCAGCGTATGTTTTACGCAGCAGATGCCTTTCCAGCCACAACCCAGTACTGGGAAACCCATGCACACTCACATACACACACAAACACACACACACACACACACACACACACACACACACACACACACACACACACACACACACACACTACAGCCAATTTAGCTCATCCAATTCACCTATAGCACATGTCTTTGGGGGAAACCGGATCACCCAGAGAAAACCCATGCAAACACGGGGAGAACATGCAAACTCCACACAGAAATGCCAACTGACCCAGCCGGGACTCGAACCAGTGACCTTCTTTCTGTGAGGCGACAGTGCTAAGCACTGAGTCACCGTGCCACCCCATCTAAAATATGCTCATAAAAAATTTAAACAAGTAATAAAAGAAATGGTTAGCCAACTGTCACGTGTAATAGACACCAAGGCAACCCAGTTTGTTGTGGAACAGAGTATTAGTGTTTGCAAGTTCTCAAATTGATTTAGCGAACAACAAAAACAAAGTCCTACAAATGTCCTACAGATGCTCCGTTTGGAAAGTTTGCAGAATAACCTCTTGCTTCATTTGAAAAAGCAGCATGGCTGCAGGTAAATATGTGTTTTCTGTGAAGTACTGTGGAGCGTGTCCAGTGTAGGTCAGTGTTTTCCAGTGTGGTCAATCATTGGCCCTGGCAGTGTGTGGATCTACGTCAGTGTGTGTTTTTAAGCATGTGTAAATCTGGGCTCAATGTGACCGCGCCATGGTGTGTTGATAGACCATACCAGATGTCTACTACATCAAATTTAGGAAAAATAAAAGACAAATTGTAAAATATTATTTAGGGATATACTGTAGTGTTTAGGGCAGAAGCTCACATCTCCAGGTGACACCAAAATGAACATCTCTGAATACGTGAATTACATAATGAGGCCTGTGTTATTACTTACACTGTATATTTCACCATAAATCACCACGTTGTATTGCTCTTTTCTTGTTTCTAGTTCTAATATCTAAAATCTTAAATCAAGATAAATCAAAATAATCTGCCAACATGGTAAGCAAAAATTTCAAAATAAGCAAAACTATTCTTGTTTTCAGTTTGAAATGAGATTATTTTACCTAATCCCCTGGCATATTTCAGAAAACAAAACAAATCAATAGTTGTTCCGTGTCTAGAAAATGTTTGATTTAAGAATTTTTAGATATTTAAACTAGAAACAAAACAAATACTCTATGTAAGAAAAGCATTTTTGTCATGTGCTTAGTTGTCATACAAAATAATCACACGTTCTTTAAGATTAGGCTTCATTTTCTAATGCAAAATACAATTTCTCTTTTAATTATGTTGTGAAATGTCATCCAGACATGCTTTCAATCACTCAGACGTATGATTCCTCCCACTGTTCCCATCAACTCTATGTATGTAAGCAAACGTCTGTGATCGTGGCATATCTTCAAAGCAGAATTCTTGCATGTTCTCCCTGTCAGCTGTATTCCCTTCTTCTTTCCTCCCCCTCCTGGTACTTTTCTCATTTCTTCCCTTACCCCCATTACTCTCTCTCTCTCTGCATCTCTCGTTTTCCATCTGGACAGTATCCTAAAAAAAAGAAATCAATAAAGTTCCACAAAACACCCTTGTGTTTCCCTCCAGACACATGGAGCAGTGGCTTTAGTTAAAGCGGGTCTGCCCGCGTGTCTATGAAACCTAATGTAAAGGGCCAGAAGCGTGTGTATGTCCTTGTGTAAGTTCACATAAAGACACAAGTGTCTCCCTGCGAGACGACAAGCTTCTCTGATCATCTGACTTTTTGTACCGTAATGACTCCCAGGCCCTGGGTTTCCCTCTTTCTTTCTGTCTGTGTCCCAGTACGGTTGTCCTGGCTGATGAAAAGCAGAGACCCCCATCATTCACTGCTGTACTTCTGTCTTTTAGTCAAAGGGTTTAATTATATATTTTTAAAACACAACATGTAATGAACCCTGACTGGGTCAGTTGGCGTTTCTGTGTGGAGTTTGCATGTTCTCCCTGCGTGGGTTTCCTTCGGGTGCTCCAGTTTCCCCCACAGTCCAAAGACATGCAGTACAGGTGAATTGGGTAGGCTAAATTGTCCGTAGTGTATGAGTGTGAATGAGTGTGTGGATGTTTCCCAGAGATAGGTTGCTTCTGGAAGGGCATCTGCTGCGTAAAAATGTGCTGGATAAGTTGGCGGTTCATTCCGCTGTGGCGACCCCAGATTAATAAAGGGACTAAGCCGACAAGAAAATGAATGAATGAATGAATGAACAACATGTAATGAGCATCTTGCTTGGACTGACAGCGTGACTTGGCTGTGATTGGGAGATCCTGTAAGACAAATCAGTCACAGCTGATGATGTCTCCATTTAGACTCATGTGCGAACACACATACACACACTCACTCTGGTGAACCATAGGAAAGAACATTTCAAATGAGATCTCTTCCTCTCATTTGTTTCAAGGATGAATGAAATTGGGATTTGTGGCTGTCAGTCAATGCCTTTTAGTTTGAGGTCATCTATATTTCATTACTTAAGGTCTTTAGAACTTGTGTTGCATTAAAGGTATATGCATTTCAAACCTTGACCTTGGATATCCTGGGAATCGATGCCATGGCCTTGGTGTTGCTAGTGCCCTGTAGCCACTTATTAAGCTACACGAATATCATATATTGCAACAAAATGTCCTCATTTTATTTCCCCCAAAGGTATAAAAAAAGATATTAAAACATAAACGAGAACTCAATTCTGTCTTCTGAGCATTGACAGAGCAACTTTTGTGTGATGAACGTTTTCCCTAGATGATCGCAGGACTACCTTATAAATGAAACGCAAACAGGGACATGGAACTTGTTTTCTCTCTTATTTTTTTTTACAGTTTTACAGCAGTAACAGTAAATATATAAAGTCACACACAAGCCTTTTGCCATGTTTGTGCAATATATCCACTGGGAGCCGGTCTTTGAGTGCAACTCGTGTTCATTTAGACAAACATAATATTATGTTTTCTCGCCCATCTGAAAGGGAGAGGGCTTGGAAAGGAACTCAAGCAAGAGTGAAGCCACAAGGCGTCTCTGTGTAGCTTAGAGTTCCTAAGGAAAGCAAAGTGAAAGTCGCCCTCTGATGTGCAGGGTTGTTTGGATACAAAACACAGCCGGCAGCAGAGGACGGGCGAGCGGTCCATGAGGGCAGGTAGCTCTCAGTGACCTCACCAGGAGTAACGCATTAAACGATGCACTTTCCATTAAGATTGCTGCTTCTTTTTCCAGTGGTGCTAATTGGGGTGCAGGGAGGAAGTGGAAAGTAAACATCTACAGTAGATGAGAGGATTTGGAGTGTTGAGGGAAATGCGCCATTATGTGGCAGTTAACATTAAATGTCCCAGTCATTGATGTTCAGAGAGGGCTTAAATGTGTACATCCATTTGTTCCGACAGTTTATGTGGCTTGTGTTTGTGTGTGGTTTAAACAAGTCATCATTCAAAATGTGCATCTCCAAATAGCATCGTGCAGTTGTACCCCAACAGAATGGGCCTTGTTTTTGATGTTTGTGGTGTGTTCTGTGGGGAAACTCATTTCCCTTTTTGTCTTTTAATCTTCTGTGCTTGTTTCCCAATGTCTAACTTTGTGAATGTTTGCGTGCTTTCTGTGTCTTAGGTGAGCCAGAACCACTGGAACAGCAGAAACAGCAGGTCACGGCAAACGAGGGTACCGAACTCTTTACCTACAAAGGAAATGATGTTGAATCATTCATCTCCTCCAGCTCCCCGTCAGGCCTGTACCAGCTGGAAATCATCTCCACCGAAAAGGACAGCAACTTCAAGATTTATTCTACCACAACTCCAGAGTCCGATCAGCCATACCCTGAGCTGCCATACGACCCCAGGGTGGATGTTACCGCATTGGGTCGTACTACTGTTACACTAGCCTGGAAGCCTACTCCTACTGGCTCCGTTATGGGCCAGCCGATCCAGTACTGTGTGGTTATTAACAAGGAGCACAACTTCAAGAGCTTATGCGCAGCGGAGGCCAAGATGAGCCTGGATGATGCCTTCATGATAGCTCCAAAACCCGGCCGGGACTTCAGCCCCTTTGACTTTGCTCATTTTGGTTTTGTCCCATCTGAGAATGATTTCCATAAAGATCGGTTCCTCACCACCAACAGAGCTCTGAGCAACAAGATGAGTCGCACATATATCCCCAAGCCCAAAGTGGCCGACATACAGAAGATCTGCATCGGCAACAAGAATATTTTTACTATAACGGACCTAAAGCCAGACACACAATATTACTTTGACGTGTTCGCTGTCAACACAGGTACCAACATGAGTACTGCATATGTGGGCACTTTTGCTCGCACCAAGGAAGAGGCCAAGCAGAAAACTGTGGAGCTCAAGGATGGGAAAGTAACTGATGTCTTCATTAAGAGAAAGGGAAGTAAGTTCCTCCGCTTTGCACCGGTCTCCTCTCATCAGCGGGTCACGCTGTTTGTGCATGCTTGTCTGGATGCAGTGCAAGTACAGGTGCGGCGAGATGGGAAACTTGTTCTCTCTCAGAATGTGGAGGGCGTCCGTCAGTTTCAGCTCCGCGGAAAGCCCAAAGCCAAGTACCTGATTCGTCTGCGAGGGTCCCGCAAAGGTGCCTCCACATTAAAAGTCCTGGCCAGCACACGTGCCGGAGGAAAGCAACCGTTCCCTGCTCTGCCCGAGGATACCCGTATCAAAGCTTTTGATAAGTTGCGCACCTGTTCTTCAGTCACCGTGGCTTGGCTTGGCACACAGGAGCGCAACAAGTACTGTGTGTACAGACGGGAAGTTTCAGAAAGTTACGGCGAAGAGCATCGGCGCCGTGAGCAGAACCAGTGCTCTGGACCAGAGAGCCGTCGCAAGTCTGAGAAAGTGCTTTGCAAGTACTTCTACAGCGCCAACCTGCAGAAAGCTGTCACAACGGAGACCATAACAGGCCTTGAGGCGGGAAAGAGCTACCTCCTGGATGTTTATGTGGTAGGACACAGCGGCCACTCAGTCAAGTACCAGAGCAAACTGGTGAAAACGAGGAAGTACTGTTAAAATAAACAGAGACTCTGCACAGACTCTGCACAGAAGTAAATATATTATATATATAATGAGAAAAAAGAAGTTTATTTAACTCGAAGTGATATTCTACTAAGGAGAGTTTTGCAGACTGACTACTTGCGCACAATGCCATTGCTAATGCTGCATGTGTCGCAGTTACCGAACTGCCTGTAGAGTGAGATATCAACCTCTGTATTTATGTTTACATTACCGAGTCGAGTCTGGCGCTCTCAGGCGACCTTAGGCACCTGAAGGTTTGTTCTCAGGGGGTGCCATCGCTGTTGCTACGCAAAGAGTCCCTGTACTGCATCCTCACAGCCATGGAAATGGGAGTTTGGAGGAGTTGCAGTTCTCTGTTAGCCACTGCATGCACCATTTGTCTGCCTTATGTCTATGTTCTGTTTGTTTCTGTTTTTGTTTGTTTTCACGCCAGCCATCGCAGAGGTAGCACCACGACTTCTTCTCTCCGCTCTCCTGCCCTGTATTAAAACATGGTTTAGAAGACTTTTTAAATTATTTCATACTTCTTAATGTTTTATTTTTTTAACTGTTGTTTTTTCTTTTGTTATTGACAACATTTATTAGTGATAAAAATGTGTTTTAAATCTATATGAAAGTTGTTGAAGCGTTTCCCCACTGTCAGTTTGTGTGTGTATAATCTCAGTTTGTGAATCTGGTGTGTGTAAATGTGTCTCATCTTTGTGTCACATGTACAGATTTTCTCTGCCAATATTCGTGTACATAAAACACTAAATATAGACATCTGTAATCCCAGCGGTTCTGTGTTTCTCTGTCACAATAACATACCGTACATGCTGGGGAAAAAACCCACTCGAATGAATGAGTAAAGGTGTATGTTCAGCCAGTATATATTATAATAATCTATAGGCTTGCAAAGTAAGCTGATTAGTGGCTTTGCTTACAAACAACAAACAGTTTAAACTAATACACCTACTATTTTACATAACAAACATTTATGCACAATAAGTATAGATTCCTATTATCTGTATCACTCCTTAATTATTTACCTTCTGCATAGTCCCTTATTTATCTGGGGTCGCCAGGGCGGAATGAACCATTCCAGCATGTTTTTACACAGTGGGTGCCTTTTCAGCCTAGTACTGGGAAATGATCTGTATCACTGTTTCTCTATTTCAAAGACACTTGTACACACGCGTATTGCAAAAAACTTGTGCGCAATGCTCAAACCAAATTGTACTTCTCCCTGTCTGTCCAGTGTTTTCTTCTGATGCTGAGTTCACACTAGATGCGGAAGAAGCATCAAGTGCAAGTGATTTACATGTTAAGTCAATGCAAAGATGTGAATAGACATCCTGCGGCATGAATAGAGCGTTTTGTTTCGCTCAAGTTCGAAAATCTGTATTTCATCGGACATTCACGCCGCGTTAACCAATCAGCAGCTTGCTCTTGTGGGGCCATGATTATGATGTAGCGCCTGTTGTTGGTGTCCCGGCGGAAAATCCTCCTGCCTACACTGACAACAGTTCATCAAACTGGGCTCGGCTCAGTCAGTAGCATCGCTAAATGCTTCCATCATCCAGGTTAAGTTTCTGGAGGAGTTTATGAGCTCACAGAGCTGGGTGCACCTCTGAAAGGATCTAGTGGACTCAGACACTGCTCCAAATGAATCTACGCTGTTTTTCAGCCTTTGTAAAGCACATAAACACAGTTATTTTCTCAATAAAATCCATGTTAGCCATTTAGCAACAAAGCTACAGTCACCGGGCGGACAGAAGCCCTGCCCATGACGCGAATCCTCGTCTGTTCTGAAGTGAATTTGACGCGCGAATGAAGCGAGTAAACTCAAAATATTCGCGCATCGCGTCTATTTACATGCGAATATCCCGATTTATCAGCGTGTTTCGCGTCTAGTGTGAACACAGCATGAGGCTTTGCAGCATGTCAATCACTACAGACGTGGCACTACCTCACCTGTCTTAAATTAGCCCCATTGCTGCCCTGGAATAATGATGGAGTGCACTGGGAATAGTGTGGGGATGAATTGGGAATGCTTGAGGCAATGGTTTGGGAATGCCATGGATGGCCCTATACATAGTGGCTAATGAGAACAGTCACCAGGGACTGTATGTGTGTGCAAAGCGCACAGAAAAAGGGTCAGTTGAAGAGTGAATGTGTTTTTAATAAAAACCAAAAATCCCTGGATCCCAAGACAATCAAAAGAAGAAGTGGCCAACGCATTCAGATTTTCTTTCCTTTCCTTGTCCAATCCAGTAATGAGTGTGCTTGGCCTTACTCTCTAACGTTTACATAGTTATTTGCTCACTAGAGAGAATTCAAATGCTAAAACCTTTTCAATTAGAAAACTTCATTTATACTAAATAGCATTTTGCTAAAACACACTAGAAACAAAGGCTAAACTAAGTACAGCACAGTATTCTTTCTTTTTATTATATATGCCTCCCATAAATGCCCCCAGGGATGCAAAATCACATATGTATGTTTAGCCCTGAAGTGTACAATCTTACTCCTGGAGCAACATTCTTCTACAAAGCTTGCATCCATACAGCTTCAACACACTTTCCAAGAAGTTAGTAGTAATTCTGCAGTTCTTGGTTATCTAGATCAAGTGGGTTTAATTAGGGTTGGAGCTAAACCATGTGGGACAGTGGCTCTCCAGAAACAAATTAGGACAGCCCTGCTTTAGTCAATTATTTGTGCCATGACATTAGTGCACATACAGTAGAAACCTGACCCTAGATGGAGATCATTTATGCTAATGCAACTTGTAATAAAATATGTGAATGCATGTTACAGATGTTGTGAGACATCAAGTCCTCCATCAAAATCTGGTCTCCATTAGAGCCCTAACTGATCCTTCTGGATCAAAAATGTTTAATAGGTACTCTGTTTAATGCATGAATACAGTTCTTGCAAAATCATATTCTATACCATTTGAACCACATACTGATGTAAGGTCTGTTTTAGTTAGCTAGCATATTTGTACATAAGTCTAATTAGCATGATAGCTGCAACAGCCTTTATCTATTATGGTTTGTGTCTGTTATGTTACACTCTCAGAAATAAAAGTACGCGAGTTGTCACTGGGGTGATATCTTTTTAAAGGTCCATATTAATACCTCAAGGGTACATATTGGTACCTAAAAATTACAAAAGTGTTCCTGTTAAAATTTGTAGGTACTAATACAGTATGTACTTTTGAGGTACCAATATGGACCCTTCAAGTACGAATGTGTACCTTTTGAAAAGGTACCACCCCAGTGACAGCCCCTGTACCTTTATTTCTGAGAGTGAATAGCACTATAAGCAAGTATAAACATATTTTAAAGGAAGGTCGTTTGTGTAAACGTTGTATAGCAGAAGACTGACTTGGTTATGTAATGTGTTCCCTGAAGGAGAAAAAGAAGATTGTCAGAAGAAGAATGTCAGAATTGACTAGGTAATGTCTCAGTTTTGGGCAGCACGGTGGTGCAGTGGGTATCACAATCGCCTCACAGCAAGAAGGTCACTGGTTCGAGTCCCGACTGGGTCAGTTGGCGTTTCTGTGTGGAGTTTGCATGTTGGCATGGGTTTCCTCTGTGTGCTCCAGTTTCCCCCACAGGTCCAAAAACATGAGGTATAGGTGAATTGGGTAAGCTAAATTGTCCATAGTGTATGTGTGTAAATGAGTGTGTGTGGATCTTTCCAAGTGATTGGTTGCAGCTGGAAGGGCATCTGCTGCGTAGAACATATGCTGGATAAGTTGGCGGTTCATTCCACTGTGGCGACCCTAGATTAATAAAGGGACTAAGCCGAAAAGTGAATGAATGAATGAATGTCTCATTTTTGAAACTCGGAGAGGTCAGCTGAAAGAAACCAATTTTGAGGGTCTTACCCCAGCATTCTTGTTTACTATTTACTACACTGAAACATTAATTGTACTGCTTACATATTGGCATTGTGCAAATACAAGTCGAGATCATTATACTGAGAAACTTTTGTATTTTCCCTCCCACTCACATATGTCTTTACACCAGGGGTAGCCAACCCTGTTCCTGGAGATCTACCTTCCTGCAGATTTCAGTTGCAACCCATATCAAATACACATGCCTGTAATTATCAACTACTGTTCAGGTCCTAATCAATTGGTTCAGGTGCGTTTGATCAGGGTTGGAGCTGAACTCTGCAGGAAGGTAGATCTCCAGGAACAGGATTGAGCACCTCTGCTTTACACAAACATTCACTCCATTTACATTGTTGTGTCCTCTATTCTGGAACAGTTGCTAAAGTTGGCTGGCAACACTCGCTCAGATAGATGATAACAGCACTATCAAAACAGGTCTTCTCTCTGTAAAAGCAGTTCACATTGGTGTCGTAAAAGAGGAAAGTACACAAATACATAGAATAATAGTCTTGTGCTGGTTGACTACTCTGCAGGGGCTATAAAAGGAGAAAGAGGTGGTTGTTAGAGTGAAGAGTGAGGGGTATTCAGCCAGAGAAAACAGTAAATGAAATAAATATAGAGGGATGGAAGCCACATCTCAGGGTGATGGGTTTCAGCTTTTAGTGCTGAACTTTGTTCAGCTCTTATCTGATTTTTGGCGTGCATGTGTCTGCGCGCATGCATGTATAAGCCTTCCAGTTCCTTAGAAGTCACTGACACTTTTGAAGACAGTTTGTGAAGAAGAACTCTAAAGTAACTCTTTCACACACACATATTCACTCCACATCCACATCCAAACTCCGTTTATGACACTTGTGTGTGAAGGTGTTTGTAGGACAGAAATGCTGGAACTATCAAAAGATCTCACAAACCACAGTTCTGGCAGTTACTCTGAGGTAGAATCATCTGCACCTAAAACTCACTCGCATGGATCAAAATCTGCATCAGAAACCTATGGCAAGTGTGGTCCAAACTGGTTTATGATCATGAAGAAATAATGGGAATGATAAATAATACAAAACGCTTCCCAAGTTCTCTTTACATAAGTAGAGTTAGGGTGGTTCCTAATGACTTATTGACCACACAGTCTCAGTAATTGGGTACTATATATAATATTTCAAAGTAAGTTTTTGTAGATAGCTAACTTGGAGGTTCCAATCTTTATCTCCATCTTAAAACGAGGCCCGATTTTTCTCTTAAAACAGGTCATACCTTTACGTCAATTAAGTAGAAGTAATGAATAGATTGATCCATTAATTGGAGGTGAGGATACTAAAGGCTGATTTATACTTCTGCAACAAGCACACGCGTATGGTCTGGTCCAGCCTGATCTCACGAGGAAACGTAAGTATTTTACGTTTTGTCAGTTTAGTGGCTAATTCGTACGAATTCGTACGAGTTCAGTCGTACGAAAATGTACGATTTTAAAAAGGAGGCGTGGCACCTAACCCCAACCGTCATTGGGTGATGGGCAAATCGTACTAATTTGTACGAATTAGATCGTACGAATTCATACGAATTAGCCACTAATCAAAAAGTTACGAATTGGCCGTGAGATAGCGTTGTGTGGTCGCATAGCCCTCGCCGTGCCTGACGCAGATGCTGACGCGCACCTCTCAAAAAATGTAACTACACGTTGCAGCGACACGTAACGCAAGCTCTGTGATCGGTTGGCTTGGTAGCTGTGACAAGTGTGGGTGGTGCTGAGAGCCATGAGCCCAATTGTGCGAGTGTTAAGTGTCGAGTCCTGTGAAGGAGCTCCAGATAGAAACTTTTGTTTTGTGTTTACCTTATGATTAAATTTGTTGCACGTTCGCCGGTTCCCACCTCTAAATAAGTGAGTTTTAGCTACTTGTAGCATTCAGAAAAAAACAAAACACCCATGAAGAAACTCGATACAGAGAAACATAAAGACCTACTGCCAGCTAGCGTTTTGGAAGTGTTATTGCAGAGCAATACAAACAGCACACAGAAGTACAAATGCACAACAACTTGCCAGGCAGGATCACGCCGATCAATTGAAGCAGAAGTATAAATCAGCCTTATCAAGCCAATAAAGTTAGCTCACTATATGTGAGTCAGGCTAAGGGAGTAAATTTTACTTAAAGGGTCACGAAACACCAAAACACATTTTTTGAGCTGTTGACAGTCATATATGTGTCCCACGCTGCTATAAACACTATCAGGACACATATATTGCACCAAAAAGTGAAAATTGGTTGTTTTTGCGTTATTTTGAGCAAATTCGTTCTTCCGGTTTGAAACGAATTTTTGAAGCTACGTCACGGCCATGAGATACATAGGTGTAAATCCAGCCTGGAGAGTGGCTCTCTGTCTTTTCGCGGACATTCTGACGTATCTGCGTGTGCTGCATTAATTCATGAGAAAGACTTGGCTCAAACCAATCAGCGCGCTCTATTGTGTATGACGTGAAACTTCATTAATATGCATGATAGCTCCGGAGATTGTTTACAGTGTTCAGACGGCAGAGAGACGCCACGTTGTGTTGCCAAAACAAGTCAAAGAACAAGAATTTGGAGACACGGGTCGTCGGTGTTGCGTTTATTATTGTGCTTCAACGAAGGTTTTGTTTTTATTTTCCCCTTTATGAGAGAGCTGCTGGACTCGCGTGTGGATTACAGTGCACGTGACACGCGACGGAAATGCGTTTGTAAGGAACATTTTTACCCGAGAGCTTTTCGCATCTGGAAATGATGAAATCCGGATTTGCCGCCCGTCTCCTTTTAATAAAAAGACACAGCTCCAGTTTGATTGTCTGTCTACAGATTTGGTAAGTGTGTTTGCAGTGCAGTGCCCTTTGTTTAACCCAGATTGCAAAGTTAGTTCGTGGTCAGCAGTGCTCTTTCAGTTTTTAAAGACATACCATAGTCAAAATGATTTAGTTACTCAGTTTACAGTATGTTAATATCACTGCAATATTACAGTACAATATTATAGACTGAAAGATCCGCTGTAAATGCTGCTCTCCGAGTGTAAACATGTAAACACAAACTATTCCCATCGTGCAGGATTTTCGCTCCATTTTGTGACAGGATAGTCTATACACACACGGCTTTCTGACGCTACCTACCGAGTACATAAGTTACAGAGAAATGCGGAGGATTTTTTTTCTCTCATTCGCCATGCGGTATCAAATCAGCCTCTGTGTGTTTGTTTTGCCTGTGAAACTTAGCGCGTGCCCAAATGGAAACTCCCTTTTATGCAAATCCTACCCTCTTTCCCTCCCCCGACACTCCCACACTCCCAGAGCTGGACACGCCCAACTTTCCTGACTTTTTTCAAAACAGAGGTGTGAAAACACCCTGCTGAGACAGGGGGTTTCGTGGCCCTTTAAGTAAGATACACTCACCCCCTTAAACCTTACTACCATCCTGGTTACTCTACCAATGTATCCACTGTAGTTTCACTCATCCTGCTCAGAGTGGGATTTGAACCTATGTTTCTGGTATGGGAAGCTGGGACACTCACAAGGGCGTGAAAGGTCACTCTCTCTAGCGCACTTCTAGAGGCTGGGGAAATTTACTTGCACAGCTCTCACTAGCTGGCCTCCATTACACTCACCCCTAAACCTAACTCCCATCTGGGTCATGGCACCAGTGAAGCAACTCACTCCACTCAGAGCAGGATTTGAATCCATGTGTTTTGGTACAGTCGGCCTGGCAAGTAAGGTTTACCTCCACAGATCTTTAAAGTTCTTCAACTTTGAACCCAATATAGAAACCAGTATGGCGACCTGATAAACCTATAATGAGACATTAAGAACTTTATACATGGCTACAATATGTAGGTAACCTTATGTTGTAACTCAAGAATCGCCTAAATAGTTCTGGATAAGGACAACGTTCTTTGCTGAACCCAACAGCCTTAAAAAGATCTTTATTTGCAAGAGTTTACACAAGGTATAATTATCTCTGTCTGGATAAAGTGAGCAAAAATGAATAAAATGGAAATGGTTTTGTTACGCCCTCATAAAGGGTGGTCTGGTGTCTGTGTTGTCCTTCATCAGATGTCTGTTGTTAGTGGCAGTCATTTTCTCACGCTTTATCTTCACTATAATCTTTCTGTCTCTTAGGACTTATTTCTATACCCACCCTCTCATAGTCTCCCTCTATCAACGCTTTCTATCCTGGTGGCCCTCAACAAGCAGCGGGGGCTTGACAAAGTAAAACACAGTGTATATAGTAACGTCAGCAGTGCAGGACAGGCCAGAAACAGCAATCACAGGGATGTTGGAGAGACCGAGGGTTGGTTTGGAGAGAGGTTTGGATGATGGCGACACCTCAAGTTTGAAGAGATCTCTCAGTATCAAGTTTACAGAAGTGTTTCTGACATATGGTAAAACGCTGGGGAAAATCCTTCATGAAGGTGGTTGTGTGGACTGCCAAAATGAGGGTTGTCTGCAGAGGAAATATTTGCACAAAGAAATAGAGACCCTGAGGAGTGAGAGAGAAAGAGAGAACTCTTCTTGATGGTACTGAAAGATCTGTACTTCTCTTTGAATCCGGTACTAGCCCTAGTCTGTCTGAAAGAGATTCAAAATGAGATGGGGGAATTACTTCACTCAGTGTCATTTAGTTGTGGGTACAATGAACTGATGTGGGTCTACTACTGGGTCTCCAAAAAGTTCATATCAAACTACGTTTGATTTAGTTCTTCAGTTCAGATGTGTGTGTGTTTGGGTTGTGTGTGGTCAGCATTTGTCTGTGATCAGTGACTCTTGCTGAGAGAGTAAAAGTTGATGCCCAAGTCTGTGTGTGTGTGTGTGTGTAGGGTCAGGCCAAGGGTCATTGAGTCCTAATTGACACAACTCTCCATCCTCACAGTCCTCACTGCAGGCACAGAGACAGCAGGGGTTGGTGGGGTCTCAGGGGTCAGTGGGGGTCAGGGGATTGAAGAAGACGGGCCACACAGAGATCATTCTCACAGCTTCTGTCATTCTAAATACTCTTCAAAATTCAGTAGCCTCTCAAAGATCTTGTGAAATGTTCTGAAAAGCTCACTTCTCTTCCCTTTGTTGATGCATTTCCTATTGAAATTCCTACTCCCAATTGGAATTCGGGGGTGGGACACATCGATGAGCTATACAGATCTTCATATTAGACTGTGCAAAACTCTGTGTTCCCTTCACATGAAAATACCTTTAAAATGTGTTGCTCTGATTTAAACAGAACAAAGGAGAAGAACATGAGAAGAGAAGGACTTGGACTTTGATAGGAACTGACTGGTTAGTGTCACCCCTGCTGGTAGATGCAGGAAATTTCACCATTTTCATGACAGTAATAAACTATATTTATTTATTTATTCATTTTCTCTTTGACTTAGTCCCTTTATTAATCTGAGGTCGCTACAGTGGAATGAACCGCCAACTTATCCAGCATATGTTTTACGCAGCAGATGCCCTTACAACTGCAACTCATCACTGGGAAACACCCCTACGCAATTTTGCTTACCCAATTCCCCTATAGCACACGTCTTTGAACTGTGGGGGAAACCGAAGCACCCGGAGGAAACCCACGCCAACACGGGGAGAGCATGCAAACTCCACACAGAAATGCTGACTGGCCCAGCCGAGGCTCAAACCAGCGACCTTCTTGCTGTGAGGCGACAGCGCTACCCACTGCGATATGGAAATTAATTTTTAACAATAACTGATAAGAGATTTAAAAACAGGCCTGTTGGGAGCTCTGAGGTTGGTAATCGATTTAATATGTTTGTGTTGAACCCATCTGTTCACATTAATTCAATTTATTTTCAAAATAACGTGTACAGAAATTCCTCCGATCGGAGAATCACAGCAAGCAAAGTGCACCAAAGAAAATCTTGAGCTTCACCTACTTCCATAAAGCACAATGAATGATGCAATCAAATGCGAATTAGGTGTTTTCATCAGGTTGTTAGAGAGGCCGACTGTAGTATTGGTAACCTAGCAACCAACAGGTTACAAGGTAAGAATAATGGAGACAGGCTTTTAAAAAGAGGGCTGGGAGCAAAATCTACTTTTAAAATTTAAAGTGACAGTCATCAAAATGTCACAATTTGGATCAAAGCCTAAAAGAGGCAGTTTCAAAGAGATTTCATACATTTTATTTTCGACTTAATCCCTTTATTAATCTGGGGTCGCCACAGCGGAATGAACTGCCAAGTTCTCTAACATGTTTTACGCAGCGGATGCCCTTCTAGCTGCAACTCATCACTGGGAAACACCCATATACTCCCATTCACAAACATCACACTACGGACAATTGAGCTTACCCAACTGATCTATAGCGCATGTGTTTGGACTGTGGGGGAAACCGGAGCACCCGAAGGAAACCCACGCCAACACAGGGAGAACATGCAAACTCCATGCATGCTCAAACCAGTGGCCTTCTTGCTGTGAGGCAACATTGGTACCCACTACGCCACCTCGCCGCCTCAAAGAGATTTTTTTGAGCTGAATCTGGACCTCAGAGACTTATTTAACGTCTTGTAAAAAGGGGCATGATAGGTCCCCTTTAAAATGAAACATTCCCACCAGATACAATGCTAAAGAAGCACTTTTGCATACCTGCATTGTTGGCATTAGGGAACCTTGTTACCCAAGTTACAGTGGAATCATTAATAAGATCATTACAAATGTGATAAAACCCACATAACAAAATTTCTCTGGCCCAGCTTTGGCCCACACAATCAGGTTTTGCTTGGCCCACATGCCGCAGTGAATTAAGGTACATGACTGGACCAAGTCTGGCTTCCAGACAAGGGCCAAACATGGACCATATCTGGGTCAAGAAACACCCAAGTTAATAACTCATAACTGGCCCTGAACTTGGCCAGATAGGCTGGTGTGTCACGATTGCAATGAAATTGATAAACCCATGAAGCATTGCGCTTTAGGCACACTATGGGTGTGCTTTTTCTCAACGCGACCTGATTGGTAGAATTCTGTACTGAAAAATTATTTTAATGTATTTTAAATGTGGGTCATGACAGGCCAAACTTACGTGGCCCACATATACAGTTTTAACATATGGGCCAAATACTACATTTTACATCTGGCCCAAATCTCATGTGCCACCTTAAAGGCAGTGCCACCTCTGTCAAACCTGGCCCATGTTTGGCCCACATGCTGTATGCCAGTGCTAGATGAATGCCAGCTCTATGCCAAATCCGGGCCAGAATTCTTTGCCACCTGGGAAGTATCGTATTGCTCAGCTTCGTTATATAAAGTTATTTGTATTGTAAGCAGCAGTGCCAGTAGGCTTTGGATTTAGCTTTCATGACCTCCGATTTAATTAATTTGGGTGTGAATCAAAAGGATTGTGCAACTCTGTGTGCATGGACGGAATTGCTGTTAGCGTTGTAGTTCAGAATGGTGTTTGTTCCCAAATTACTTTGCAAAAACATGTAGAAAACATGCGCAATATGTCGCTCTCTCTAGATTACTGGCAAGATGCATTCTACTTAATTTTTTTACAGAAAGGGGGCACAAACAGTTTCACACAATTGTTGTAGTGAAGATGACAACATGTAGTCACTGTAGTAGTAGTAGTAGCAGCGAGTAGTAGCGACTATTCACTGTAGTAATACCAAGTAAAATCTGCAGGTACACCTTTAAGAACAGGACCAAAAAAGTCATGAGCACGCCTGCCCATATTTTTTTGTCAGCCACAAGGCAGACTTTTTTTTTCATGACTTTGTGATTTTTGTAACTAATCTGTTTTAAATGTTCATCATATGCCAGCTTTACTTAAATGTTTCATGTAGGTTTACTTTTAATGACACCAAACAGCATTGGCTCGCATAACTGATCACGCAGAAGGTTGAAATACCTTAAAAGAGGACCTACTATGCAAAAATCACTTTTATAAGGGGTTTAAACGCAGTTGTGTGGCAACAGTCTGTGAATATAACCAGCTTCTAATGGTAAAAATATATTAATTACATTTTTTTGTAATCAGACTTGCTAACACTTTCTGCAGAAACACTTTGATTGACATTCTGCCTTTGTATGTGTCATTAAAAAGCCCCGCCCATTAATGACCATCTATCTCTCATTAGCATAAGACGTTAGTCTTGTTTTTGAATCTGCCACTATGCTGACACACAGGCATTTGTAGCTCCGACCTCTTTTGAAAAGAGCACAATCTCATTTGAATTTAAAGTGAAATTAAGATCAAAGCCTAAAAAGGTCAGTTTCAAAGAGTTATACAATATTATTTGTGTTGTTTTTTGTGCTGAAACTTCATATACATGTTCTAGGGACCTCAGAGACTTTGTGAGCCCCTTGTATACACACAATTCACAATCATACAAACCATATAAAATGCACTAAGTGACCCACAAACATGGGTTTCAGTCTAATGGACATGGGCATTAAAAGCCCGGCGTGTCTGTGATAGCATGGCTGTGCTCTCTGATCTACAGCACACCCATTTTTGCCAGTCGCTCTTTCCAGAAACCTGTCTTTAATAGATCGAGGTATAGAAGGCATCTAAACATAAGACACACAAACACAGAGACATCCATCCTCCATTTACTGCAGCTGATTGTACGAGCAGGTTGTTTATAGAGCATTAAATCAAACCTCTTTGACGATCAATTAACGAAAACACAATGTGTACGCAAAACGGAGACCACACAGAAAGACCAGAGCTTAATGTTCATTCTGAGGTGCATTAGCTCTGTTTGGAAGTCAGATGTAAATATAACATGTCAGTAAAATGGTAATGTTCATTTAATTTAATGCTGTTTAGTGTTTAAATCTGGGCTATTTCTTTAACAAGATGTTGCCCCTTTGTAGCTAGGAACTTATAACAGAGGCCCTTAATGGCTTTGCTTGTCAGAACTAGGACTGGTTGTCTCTTATCACCTATCTTACCAATCAACAAAATGAACCCATAAATATTCCAGCCTGATCTCATGAGAAAACGTAAGTATTTTATGTTTTGTCAGCTTAGTGGCTAATTCGTACAAATTCATACAAGTTCATTCGTGTGAAAGTGTACGATTTTAAAAAGGAGGCATGGCACCCAACCCTGCCCATAAACCCAATCATTGGGTGATGAGCAAATTGTATGAATTAAATGATATGAATTCATACGAATTAGCCACTAAATCAAAAAGTTACGAACTGCCGTGAGATTGCATTGAATATTCACACTGCGCTTAAAGGGTTAGTTCATCTAAAAGTGAACATTCTGTCATTAATTATTCACCCTCGAGTCCTTCGTTCATTTTCAAAACATCTTTCAATCCAGAACAATAGCAAAAAAAACATCCTAAAAAGCAGAAAAAAGATTTTTCATTTTTAAAGTAACCCTTAAGTTGCAGTGAAATAAAAATGTTATCTTCTTATTTTTCTATGTATATAGTAGTGCTTCTTATAAACGATATATTTGCGTTATTTTGTAAAAATGAATTTGCCCAAATAAACTTTAATCAGAACCATAACCTTCCCCCGAAACAACTGGAATGAAAATGATCACATGGAATTGCTTTAGGGTTATCAGTTCTTTAGGGCAGTGGTCCCCAACCACCCCAATGGGCCGTTACCGGTCTGTAGATCAATTGGTACCAGGCCGCAGAAGAAATCATTAATTATTTCCATATTATTTATTATCAGAGTCTGAGCAATCTTTTGTTTTGAAAAAACTTTAATTTTGAAAAAATGAGCGTATTCTCTTGGTTACATCTCGGTCACTTGAGCGCCAAAATTTAACCTCAAAGCTAGCAAAATTAATAAGAAAAGAACATCTTTGTATGTCACGATAGAGGAAAAAAAAAACAATCCTAACTGTTTCATGGCGACTTTAACCCTTGGTTATCATCTTTCCAACCACCATTTACATGCTGTGCTATCAATAAAAAATTCTAGCATCACACTTATGAAGTTGTGATTATAAAGGTTGTTCCCATTAGTTGACAGTCATATAAGCATTCACTGTGATGGACAGTCAGCTTGCTGCACATGCAAATACATGCAAATTCACAACATAGATTCATTCTGAAAATGTACTCCTATATACATTTCTGGAGATCGCAAATTATGTAGCCAGAAGTACATATGGCTGCATTTCGTCCTTAAAACGAACGCTACGGGGCGCTATGATGCCATTCCTCTTCACGCTTACCAGCTGACCGCTTACCTCCGTTCAGATGGCTTTTCCACTGTTACCAGTTTGTCCAGTAGCTCACTGCATACGCCAACGATGATGTCGAGCGGAGTTGACCAAGATGACGAGTCTGGCGAAGAATGGTTCCAGAAAGCAGGTAAGACAAAAAAAGAAGCCTAAAAATAAAATTAACAACTTTATAACAGGGTGAGAACGTGGTAAGATTTCAAAATGTGGTAACAATCAAGTGGCCGTTTTCTTTTTCTGGATTGCTTTTGAAAACACTATTGGTTGGGTTTAGGGAAGGAGGAGGGTGGGTCAGTCAGTCAGTTAGTCAGTCAGTCAGTCGACAGTGGTCTCTGGTGGATTTACGGGATAACAGCAGGCGCAAATGGCAGTCACGAGAGAAATTTGAGATCTAAAAAAAGCGTACACAGCGGCCTCTGGTGGATTCGCGAAAAAACAAAAACTGCTTGATTTACTTGGTAAATCAAATATAATAATTTGAAAATACTGACAGAGACATTTTGAGTATTTTTACAGTACTGTAAAATACAAACTTATATGAAAAACCTAAAAAGGGTTTCGCTATTTTGGTGAAATATTTTTTTTCATGGCAAGGTTGATATTTGCATGGAATTGCTTATATCAGGGGTGTCCAAACTCGGTCCTGGAGGGCCGGTGTCCTGCATAGTTTAGCTCCAACTTGCTTCAACACACCTGCCAGGAAGTTTCTAGTATATCTAAGAGCTTTGTTATTATATTATATTATATATATTATATTATATTTTGAGTTTTATTAGGGTTGGAGCTAAACTCTACAGGACACCGGCCCTCCAGGACCGAGTTTGGACACCCCTGGCTTATATAATGTCACACCAGAGGACACAGTCTTCAGTGACAAAATGTATCAAGTTCTTATATTTTTAGAAATAAGAGATAAAGTAATGAAGTTTGTCCTGCGCGTTCGCGGTTTAAAAAAAAAAAAACTTTTTTGGTGCGTTAATCTTGTCAATACTATGGTTCAAAAGGTCATGATTTGACACTCATCAAATAATTGCGTCGTACAGTTTTTACTTTACATTCTTCGGGTGATACAAAAACACAAACGTGCTCAAATACAAATTGTACAAAGTAATTAATTGATGAGTGCGAATCATGACCTTTTCAGAAATAAGAGATAAAATTATTGTCATTTACACAAATAGACAATTATAAAATTATGCCTGAGGTGTTTACGGATTATTTTAAGATTTTATTTTTAATTTATAGGAATTGTATTTTTTACAACTATGTTTCAGTCAAACAAAAGGACAGTTTTGAGATAACTGGCCCACAAATATAAAAAAAAAAATGTAATAACACAGCAGTTTATGGTCCATGGAAGACAAATTCAATTCAATTCATCTTTATTTGTATAGCGCTTATACAATGTAGATTGTGTCAAAGCAGCTTCACATGGAAGATTAATAATACAAATTAATACAAATAA
>LR812541.1:2646840-2804340 GCA_903798195.1 Danio kyathit | reverse complement strand
ATATATATATAAATATATAAATAAATAAATATATATATATATATATATATATATATATATATATATATATATATATATTTATGGTGTCTCAGACTTCTTCATAGACCTGTCACAGGCTGCCCCAATGCTGACATCACTTGCCAGCTTAACTTTGGTAGTTCCTGGAGGCTTCTTGTATAAAACAACTCCAAATTAGCGGAGAGGGAAAAACTGGAAGTGTTCTGCCCAGGTTGATTGGAACGCGAAAGTTGCGCATATATCCTATTATATAACGTATAAAACACTACTTACTACTTTCAATAACAAACCGCTGGCACATATGAAATAGCGATGAGCGGAAGTGTTCTACCCAGGGACCCGGTTTGGTCACGTGACGTTCGACATATACCCTATTTACATCATTTAATTGAAACATTTAATTTCAGTTAGCTTTTAACAATAAAAAAAACAAACAAAAGGTTACATTAGATTTGAAATGGCAACCTCTAAATCAAGCAAGCAAACAAACGCAGAAATGGATTCATTTGTCTTCAAAGCCACACACACACACTCTCTTACTGTCTCACTGCATCCACAGGGTGAGAAGTTTGGTCCGTTCGCCGGTGAGAAGCGGATGCTGGCTGATCTGGATGAAAGCATGGACCCGCGGCTGATGTGGGAGGTGGGTGACCATAGACTCAACAATCCTGCAAGTGCTCTACCCATCATGCTTTGCAGTGTGTGTCGCCACAACGCTTTTGTTTCTGTCTCTCTTCAAAGGCAGCTCATATCTCAAACGTTTCACAGCACTAGATGCTAGTCTTTACCTTGACTGATGTATGATTTTACAGCATTTAGGCTTCATTGAAGAGACTGTGAAGGGTTACTCATAAACCAAACAAACAAACAAAAAGTCTGTGTTTTGATTTTGTGTAGTTGTTGTGAGTGGTGTAAAACCCAAGCACCCAACTAAATTCAGTCCTGAAAAGGTTTGCATTATACAGTTGAAGTCAGAATTATTAGCCCTTCTGTATATTTCCTCCTGTTTCTGTTTAACGGAGAGAAGATTTATTCAACACATTTCTAATCATAATAGTTTTAATAACTCATCTCTATTAACTGATTTATTTTCTCTTTGCCATGATGACAGTAAATAATATTTGACTAGATATTCTTCAAGACACTAGTGTTCAGCTTAAAGTGACAATTAAAGGCTTAACTAGGTTTGTTATCCAGCTATTATTCCCCTCTGATTTTGGGAATAATTTACAGTTATGGTTGGGTTTAGGGGTACACTCAAAAAAAGTGATTACTGCTGCTTGTTCAAACTACTTGTTTAAAGAGCCCCTATTTTGCATTATAAAAGGTCATATTTTGGATGTGGGGGTCTCCAACAACATGCTGATATGTTTGCAAGGTGAAAAAACATGTTCATGGTCTTATAATATGCATTTATTTTTACCTAATTATCCCAGCGACTCCCATATGATTCGTTCAGCAATTCATTTGTACAAACCCCTCCTTAGCGCGAAGCTAATCTGCGCTGATTGGACAGATGCAGTGTTTCCTCTAGGATTTTTTCCAGCTGTGGCGGCAGGACTTTTTTTTTACACAGATCTGCCAACTATTTCAAAGACAAATATTACACGCAGTATTACAAGTCGAGATAGCGTTCATGTAATACGAGCTTGCGAATCTCTTTGCTTGCGCGCCGATTTCCTCTGTTCGAGCACAGAACTTCTTGCACGCACTCAAATTTACACGTTCAAGTGCAGATCTTCTCGTGCGCTCTCCAGTAAGCGCTGCTGAAGCGCGATTTAGTGCGTTTTTGTGCGTTTTCCGACAGTAACGTTTCCTGAAGTAAAGTGAAACGGCATTAAACTCCACCAAGATAAAGTCATTGTATGCAAAGCCATTGACCTTTATCAATAAAGTATACTTATGGAAACTGTGTTCATCTTAACTGAAAGCTACGCGGTGTTTGCTAGACTCACGCACCTGTCAGTCAGTCTGTTAGAGAGTCAGTCAGCATGTCACCTTGAACAAATAGCGCACAGCACTACTACGGTTACAGAAAAGTTTGCGCGGTTTACCTCTAATATGTTTTGGTGCGATTATAATCCGCTATAAAAAACACGACTAAATGTTTTAAATAAGAAGCTGTAATGTAGCCGTGGCGGGATGAATTTTGGCGTGGCGGCCCGCCACGGATGAATGAATGTAGCGGAAACCTTGAGATGACCTAGTCAGTTGTGATTGGTCGACTTTGTTCAGCACAAGACAGAGAGAAATGTCCATCACGGCTACAGTATGAAGTAGCAGAAAGTATGTGAGAGCCCATTGCAGGAATGCAATAAAGCAATGCAGTTAAACACCAGCAAATTACTCTCCTTTTAACCCTAACCCCAAGTAATAACAGCGACACACATTCAGTATTAATCCACACAGTGGCAAACGTTTAACTATTTTGAAAATTGATCGCGCCGCACGTGTGAGGAACAGCTGATAGTGGCCATAGCAAAGGCAAACAGCAGAGGATCGCCAGTTCAGAAACGCATTTAAAATCGGAAGAAGCACGCGTCGCGTTTTCAACGTAGTTTTGGTCGCGATATGTGAACAGCCCCATACAGATTTAACCTGAGAGATACACTACAAGCACTGATCTATAATCGATACGTGATTACAAGCTGTGCGGAGCGATTACCACTTATAACACACAATTAAACACCTATTTTGCAAACTACACAAAACGAGGCAACAATTTTAATCACACTTAAATGTTCTGATCCGGAGGAAGAAGAAACTGGTCTATATGAACTGTAAAAGTTACTGACAAAGTCTGACAAAGTCCCATAGTCTCTGCTGCTCTTTCAATAGCAAACGGCAGGCGAATCCCGTGTTGCAGGGTAGGTTATTGTATTAATCATCAGAAAAATGACAGGAACAAACACAGCACTAGGTTGGCTATATTGTGGTATTGTGAAAATGAACTTTAACCCTTTATTCCCCGCAGCCGAATCTCCATCTGTCACTGATCGTCATCTTCGCGTCATGATCAGTCCCGTGATCCCCGCGCCTCCGCTAGTGTCTAAAGTGAAAGTGCGTTCACATTTTACCGGAAGTGGAACTCCATATTTGGTGATGTACCGTATCGACGTCGATGCGATAAAACAAAAGATCCGAACCCATTTCGATTCATTTATTCTGAGTCAACTATTTTGCTAAAGAATTAATAGTTTTAAACTTTTTTTTAGCTGCACATTTAGATTTAAACCTCAGCTGGATGATTTCATGGATGTTACACACTGCATGGAAGGTCATTTTCAAAAACCCATAATAGGGGCTCTTTAAAATGAGCTGAAACAACACAATTCTTGTCATTTCTTTGGCCAGTTGTTTTATGTTCAGTCCACTTAAATGTGTAAACCATTAAGTTAACTAGGCATTTTGTGTTGGGACAACATGAAGGAATTGTGTTGGTCGAACTACCTGGCTAGGGGATTTGTAGTTCCCAGCATGCTTTGTGTGTGATTGAATTAAGAGAGCGAAGTGTTGACAATAAAAGTAATCTTAGGTGTTTAAAGTTAATAGAAAGTCTTTTTAGAGTTTAATCTTCACTTTCGTTTGAAGATTTAGAAGACGAATATATGTGAAAGACACTTGTCAGATTTTATTTTAGAGAGCAGGCGTGAGGTTCAGCTGTGTGCTCTTCATTTTCTGTCTGATTCAGGGAGCTAACGTTGCTGACAGCTACTCTGGCTGACAGTGTTTACACAGCGCAAAAGCGCGCACTTGTAGGGACGTGACTTCAAAGTCCCTTTAAGGCAAGTCATTTCACTTGGCGGCCATCTTTGAAACACACCTCGGGCAATATGCTCGGGTATTCTGTCTGAATGGGGAAACATCAAATTCTCCAAAACTGCTTGCCAAGCTTATTGAATTTCATATTAGGAGTCACCATTAAAATTAAACAACAACTGTGTATTTAGTTTCATTTCTAAACATTCAAATCACACAAAATCTGCAGAAACTCACATCTGGTCCGATCTCCTCCCCTGGAGTATTGTCAGTCTATAGCGATCAATGATTGGCTCCTGAACTAGAAGGCGGGCTTTATTCATCATATAGCCATTGATGATTGGCTCCTGTACTAGTAGGCGAGGCTTTATTCACCATATTGACCGTTACACTTTTCCCCATTCAAAAAGATACGAGTGAAATGTCTTGTGTATTTTATAAGCTGTGTCTCATTTCAGAGGCTGCATCCTTCGAAGGATGCATTCAAAGTGCACTGCGTCATCGCGGCGTGACGAAGGCTGTCTCATTTAAAAAAAAAATCAAAGGCTCCTTCAAACGCAGCCTGAAAATGCGTCCTTCGTTTCCCAGGTAATGAAGGACACAACCGGTGTATCCTTCAAGGCCTCGAACGTCCCAAGATTCATTGCGCGCTGATAACGGCAGGACGTTTTAAAAAAAGGAAACTCCAGTTTAAATGTATGAATTAGGTTTATTTTACTTGGATATCTAAACAAAATGAGCATGTATTACGAAAGAGTGATTTTTATAGACAGTTTACATGTTTTGTGTACATGTATGGATGAAAGGAAATATATTTCCAGCTTTTATAAATCTTGTTTCGCCTTCAGATCGCTTGAAATAAGTTTTAAAATCACTTTGAAAAAAGTCATTACAAATTTAATCAGCGCTTATTAACAGCCGCTGTTACGATTGCCGGGTGAGGAGATCCGTGCTCTGTAGGCGAGATCGTCTCATTTCAAAACGCTCGGTTCGGCCTGTGGGCACTTCGAAAGACTCACCATTGAAGTCTGCATCCTTCGGAGGACGCAGCCTCTGAAATAAGACACAGCTATAGTATTTGGTGACATGGAGCCAATCCGCGAATCACAGCACATTATGTTAGCTAACCAATCAGAGCCTCTTGAGGAACTAGGAAATATGACAGACGTTTTCATGTTAGCTGAGTAGCTGTATGTAATCAATGTAAGATATATGAAAAAATAACGTGATTTTCTAGAAACGAAGCATGAGCACACATTGCTTTGCATCTTATAAACAAAACCAAGCCTTAAAAATACACCGTGGACCTCCCCTTTAAAGTGTATTATTTATGTAATTAGCACTAATTTAGACAAGCGCTTCTTTATCATTGGTTGATATGTCTTGATTCTCTCATTCAGTGGACTTTATTTTCTGCCTTTGTTTAGTTGAGCAGAAAAACATCTCTAACAGGGCTTTTGTTGGTCTGCATGAGTTTGTATCTCTGACTGAGATCACTGAGGTCTGAGTGAGTTTTGAGCGTCTCAGAGAAGTGGTTCAGAGAGACGCTTCACTGCTCATCTCTAGGCGACGCTTAATTAATCCAGATGAAGCGGCGTCAACTCAACTCTTGCCAGACAGGAGAACACAAACACCACACGTCCCCCATCTGATGTCCCATCATCACATACTGTACATCTTCCTGAAAGATTCCGGCTTATTTTCAGCTGCATTAAAACTTTTAATTAGAATGCAGATCAGCTCTGGTTCAGCCACATTAGAGCAGTGATTTATTGATCTTCCTGCCCTGATGACACTATTCTGCCTAAAGTATAGTGAGCTTTACTCTGAAATTACACTCTTGTGCATATAATTATTATGATGTATGCAGTTTTTCGCTGTGCCGCTCTTTCATCCTGGTTGTGGCATGCGATGAAGCCAATTTCAGGGAATTTACCTTTCAAGATTAGTCAAAATAAGTGGCTATTTGTAAGTTAAGAGCGAGAAATGTCTCAAAAGTAATAATTTGCATCTAAAAAGATTTGGGAAAAGAGTGTTCTAGTGGGAAGTGAACAATTCTCTACATTTAACACTTCATTCATTCATTCATTTTCTTGTCGGCTTAGTCCCTTTATTAATCCGGGGTCGCCACAGCGGAATGAACCGCCAACTTATCCAGCACGATTTTACGCAGCGGATGCCCTTCCAGCCGCAACTCTTCTCTGGGAACATCCACACACTCATACACTATGGACAATTTAGCCTACCCAATTCACCTGTACCGCATGTTTTTGGACTGTGGGGGAAACCGGAGCACCCGGAGGAAACCCACGCGAATGCAGGGAGAACATCCACACAGAAACGCCAACTGACCCAGCCCAGCCGAGGTTCGAACCTGCGACCCATCGACGTTCTTGCTGTGAGGCGACAGCACTACCTACTGCGCCACTGCATCGCCTCATTTAACACTTCATTTAAAGAAAAAAAAAATGCTTTTATTTCAGAGATATAAATATTTCAGAGCTTATTAAAAAGAAAGAGGAAGAATATTATAGGAAACGATTGCTTTGTTACATCACTTGGAAAATAATTGAAAAATAATTATATACAGTGGAGAAATAGGCCTTGAACACGTCACCGTTTTTCTCAGAAAACATATTTCTAAAGGTGCTGCTGACTTGAAATTTTCCCCGGATGTTGGTAACAATCAAAGAAATCAATATATGCAAAGAAAACAAATCTAATTAGTTTACAAATGAAGTTATGTGTAATAAAATGAAATGATGCAGGGAAAAAGTATTGAACACATGAAGACAGGGAGGTGCAGAAAGGCAGTGAAAGCCCAGACAGCAGCTGAAATCTCTCCGTAGTTAATTAGCAGTCCTCTGCACTTAATCAGTGTAAATGAATATCAGCTGCTTCAGTCTAACATATGGGCTGCGTCCGAAACCGCATAATTCCATACTATACAGTACGCTAAAATCAGTATGCGAGCCGAGTAGTATGTCCGAATTCATAGAATTCAAAAATCAGTATGCGAGAAGTACCCGGATGACTTACTAATTCCGGCGAGATTCTGAAGTGCGCATCCCATGCACGCTGTGCTATCCCATGATGCCCCGCGAGAGAATTCATAAATGGAAGTAAAGCGACGCAACTGACGCAGGTAGGTCACGTGACCATGACAAAATGGCGGATGTAGTACGTCCGAATTCCATTCATACTTTTTACATTCATACTGTATAGAACGTACTTTTCTAACGGTCGAGTAGTACGTTTAAATTCAAATGCAGTACCTACTGAGTAGTAGGCGGTTTCGGACGCAGCCCTACATTAGCAGGAGGATGAAGATGAAGCCAGGGTGGACATTTCAGCATTAGAGGTGTAGTTGCAAATGTACAAGTTTGCGAATGTTCGTTGTAATAATGGATTTGTCCAAATAAACGAACTATGCTTGTAATGACGGAACTTGCGTCCTTAGTTGGCTAACTATTGTTTTCAGAAACGCACCCTAGTATGGTACTAAAATATTGTGTATCCTTTTATAAATATAATGGGATGACTGACTAACCCTCAAAGTTCATAAAATGTGTCATTTATTTATTGTGTATATGGGTCAAAGACAAAAATCAGAAATATGAAATGCATGGATCTGTGGGAATATTCAGTGGACACGCAGTTCACTGCACGACTTTGGCATTATAACAGAGCAAAAATCTGCTATTAAAGTAGAGGCTCTGAAGCCATAATTTTAGGTTCTGCTTGAATGCTGTGATCTCTGGGCTTCATGAAAACGTCTTGAAGGGTGTTTACATTATAAAAAAGAAAAATAACGCTGGTTAGTTCATTGGCGTTACCCTTTTAATCACTGTTTAGAGGTTGTTTGAGAAGCCACTTTAATCGTGAGTAACCTTTGAGTCTGTGCTCTTCTTCAGGTTCGAGGGAATAAAGGCGATGTGCTGTACGTACTGGATGCTAGTAACCCTCGTCATGCTAACTGGCTTCGATTCGTCCATCAGGCCCCTTCACAGGAGCAGAAGAACCTGGCCGCAATTCAGGTAACGAAAAGACAGTATATAGGATTAAGAGCCTGTGGTCAAACTAGGTATCGCACTCCAAAATCAAAACACTTTATCTCCCCAACCCTCCTCTGAAGACTCCACGCAAATGCAGGTTGTCAGATTGACAACACCAACAGGTGCCTGACTATCGAGCCTACACCCTATGTGCTCATGTGTCTGTTCATTGTGGAAGTCCCCGTTTTTTTGCTATCACCTCTTTCATACCACATTCGCGAGCAGAGCGTGAGCAGCGCATGTTTGTTCGGTGTCCATGTTAGAGGGTGAAGCAGCAGTGCCGCGATCATTTCAGCGATGGGTCTATTTTTGCCGCTGCTCTTGCTCAATTAAAGTGACAGTGCATTGATAATGACCAAAAACACATTGAATGACTAAAATGTAGCACTTTTACCCAATAAATGCATCAATAAGATCCACTGATTTTTATGCCCTGTTTTTGCTCTATATACACGCTGCGCACTCATTGCTTCAACTCTGCTTGCACATGTGGTGATGAATGTGTACCAGTGGAGGAGATGCTGTTGCAGGAGGTAGAGAGTTGCTGCGCATGCGAATTGTGCAACTTTGCAGACCCACAAATGTTGCTTAGGCCAACTTTGCTAAAATATTAGTATAATATTTTGTAATTATGTCATAGCTTTCCACGCAATTAGGCGAATTAAGTGATAAGTGCAACAAAAAAAAAAACACAAATGCTTGGTCACGGCCCGGCATGACCCGACCTGAAGACAGTGGCAGGAAATATCGTCCCGACCCAACCCGCAAGTCTGGGTTCGAGCAGAGAATCTAAACTCTATCCTAGCTACAAGTGACTACACACGTTTTGTGTTTTTTTTGGTCTTAACCATCCCCTTAAATTACTATTTAAAAAATGGTTAATTTTTCACGGCTGAACAACCGCAAACTCCTATGACAATGATCACCTCAGGTACTGGTTGTGCTTTATTCAGTCTTAACTACAACAAATGGGAGTTTGAATACCATTTTGCGTGACATTGTGGCGCAGTAGGTAGTGCTGTTGCCTCACAGCAAGAAGGTCGCTGGTTCGAGCCTCGGCTGGGTAAGTTGGCGTTTCTGTGTGGAGTTTGCATGTTCTCCCTGCGTTCGCGTGGGTTTCCCCCACAGTCCAAAGACATGCGGTACAGGTGAATTGGGTAGGCTAAATTGTCCGTAGTGTATGAGTGTGAATGAGTGTGTATGGATGTTTCCCGGAGATGGGTTGCAGCTGGAAGGACATCCACTGCGTAAAACATGTGCAGGATAAGTTGGTGGTTCATTCCGCTGTGGCGACCCCAGATTAATAAAGGGACTAAGCCGAAAAGAAAATGAATGAATGAATACCTCGGATCTTGAAAATACATATAAACAAGTCACAATTCAAACTATAACCTATGTTTATTTTATCATTGCGTCCAACAAATTTCAGACTCTCAGAATTTAAAGTTATAATAATGTTATAATTGTATAATAAGCCTTATTATTTTGTTGGAGTGCAGTGAGTGCACTATTCTGTGCCTCTTAATGGCTGTATTGAAATGTTTCTGTCATGTTGCGTCCTGTGCAGACAGTCAAATTGCTTGTTGCTGGAATCTTGTGTTTTGCGGGGACATTGTGTTACAATGTAACCTGCTCACCTAATGTTTACGTTTGTAATATTTATATTTATAATAAATGTACTTTTTGCTAATGTGGATTTTCCTCCTGTGGATTTTTATAACTCTGAATCTGCGTCTCATTTCGGAGGCTGCTACTGTTCTCCGGAGATCGCGTTTTTAGCCGCAGCCACATACATTGATGCAGCTTTCATGACTGGAATGCGATACAGTGTGTTTTCCACCAAGGCAACCCAGAGTCCTGAAATATAATTGGCTAAACTGGCAGTGGGCTGGTTATAGAGACCAAAACAAAGACAGACATTACAATACAGAACTCACATTTTCAAAGGAGAATAACTGACTTTAGCATTGTTTTTCAGATAAACAAATGTTCACTTGGCAGGTTTTTTTTTTTATATCTGCATTCTGCAAACATATGATATTTCTATAATGTTTAAGTGTCAAATACGCACCTTAAAGGTGCAGTAGGTGATTGTCTTGAGAAACATGTTTTGTTGTGCTGGTTGAAAGTCTCTTCACATTCCAATAGTAATGATTAAAGTAAATGATCTAAATGTATTTATATGTGTTTTTATATTTTGGGTGAGCAGAGCCACAGAGTATGACAGCAGCTCTGAAACAGATGCAGACAGAAGGTACATCATGGGCTCGGTTATTTGTTATGTCTTGTAGTGTTGAAAAACACCAGAGAGAGCAGAGATAAGAGGAGTGTAATGAGCCTTAGATGAATAACACACACACACACACACACACACATGCACACGCACACACAGATATGAGGGCATATACGCATGTGGGCACAAATGTTTAAATGAGTTTCATATACGGCTCTTCAGCAGCAAGTTAGCAACCAAATATCGCTGTTATTACAATCTGTGTTAATGCAGCTTTAACACCTCCTGAATTATGGGAATAATGCTGCAGTTGTGGAATGACTGATCTCATATCAGCACATAAAGATGCAAACCTTTTGTGATAAAACATGCAGGAGCACGCTGGAGGGTCCACTGTAGAATTGATTGCAACAACAAATGGAATAGAAATATGTGTTTGATTCGTGAAGTTAAACGTGTTAATTTTATTTCCTCGGAGATTATAATTGTAAGCTCTGTTCACCGTTTTTGTCTTTTGTATTGGGCTTTCATATGAACTATTTTATTTTATTTCCTTTTTTTTTATTTTCTTTTATTTTTTATTCATTCATTTTTTTTCGGCTTAGTCCCTTTATTAATCTGGGGTCGCCACAGCGAAATGAACCACCAACTTATCCAGCATATGTTTTATGCAGCGGATGCCCTTCCAGCTGCAACCCATCACTGGGAAACATCCATACACATTCATTCACACACATACACTACGGAACATTTAGCTTGCCCAATTCCCCTATAGCGCATGTGTTTGGACTGTGAGGGAAACCGGAGCTCCCGTTGGAAAACCCATGCCAACATGGGGAGAACATGCAAACTCCACACAGAAACGCCAACTGACTCAGCCGAGGCTCGAACGAGTGACCTTCTTGCTGTGAGGCGATCATGCTACCCACTACGCCACTGTGCAGCCCTTTATTTTATTTTATTTTATACAGCGGGTAAAAAAAATGTATTGATCGCACCACAATTTTTCTCTAAAAAGATTTTTCTAAAAGGTACTGTTGACTTGAAATTTGTACCAGATGCCAATAACAACCAAAGTAATCCCCACATACAAAGGAAACTAAGCTAGCTGGTAGGGCCAGACAGAATCTGTGGACATTTTTTGCTATTTCTGCAGAGAATTTTGTAAAAAATCTGCAGATTTATGCGGAATGATTTATGAGGAGTATCATAACCAAAAACTTAATATAGGAAATAAAAATAATACCGTTTTAACTTTTATTGCGTGTTTACAATGCAAATCCAATTAGATCCACTTATTTGGTAAACAGAGCAAGTCTTTTATATAATATATCTACTAAAAGACAGAAAATATTACTTTACAAACTGTATTGTAAATAAATCATATCAACATTTTCATATTAGTCAATAATATTACTGAAAATAATAAAAAAACTGAATAAATATAAATTTATAAATATAAACACACATTCACACAAGTAAATAAATAGACTCAATATTGGGCTAAATATCTGCAGAAATCTGTGTGGGCCTACTAATTAGTTTAAAAATGAATTGATGGGTAATAAAGTGAAATGGCACAGAAAAAAAGCACTGAACACATAAAGAAAGGCAGGTGTAAAAAGGCATGGAAAGCCCAGTCAGCAACTGAAATCTTTCAGTATTATTCAGAAACCCTATCTCTCGTCAGTGTAAATGAATATTTTCTGCTTTAGTCTCAAACATCTACATTACCAGATGATGAAGATGAAGACCAGGGTGCACATTTCAGCAAGACAATGATCACAAACACAACCAGGAAAATTATCAACTACATTCAGAAAATAAAATAAAGCTGATCAGCCGTCACCTGAGCTGAAAATAAGAACTAAAGATCAGATTAAAGAACCGTCCAGATTTTTTAACACTTTTGGAATAAATGGAAATGATTTGTATTTATATTGTTTATGAAAATGTTCAAATTAAAAAAAATATACTGACATAATTATTTTGCATTTAAATAAAGTAATTAAAACTAAAATAAATCATAAAAAAGACATATAATAAAAACAAGTTAAAATAAAAAACTAATGTTTTTGTTTATTTTAGCAATTTCAATAGTTATATATTAGTTATATATTAGTATTGTCATGATCACCAGTGATTTAGCCAGCGCAGCACAACTCCCAGACGTCTTTGCACACACACACCAGTTCCTGATTCCCCTGATTACACATACACAGCTGAAGGCTCATGACGGACTGATAACCAGAACTTTAAATATACCGGTAACACTTTATTTTGATGGTCTATTTGAGTATTAGTAGACTGTCTGCTTAATATCTGTTGATACTGCTCCTTCAACAGACATTTAACTGACTATAAGAAACTTTGCAAGTACATCTCAACTTACACTAACCCTAAACCCAACCCTAACCCCAACTAGGCATGGGCCGGTATAAGATTCTGACGGTATGATAACCTTGGATAAAAATATCACGGTTTCACGGTATTGTGATTACTGCTCTAAAATATATTCTTTTTAAATGTCTGGGTAAAAAACTAAAAGTTTTTTCCCCTTTGAACACAATATATTTTATTTTGAGAAACATTTATAATATTTTGGAGCAGTAAACGTGCCAGGCTAAATAATGAAAATGAATCATTGACTTCTGCTGTCTTCATTAGTTTCAAAAACACAGATTTATTTACTATTTAAAATGGCATCTTTGGATATCTTTTCTGCTGGAGATGTTGTTGTTAAAAACAATGTAAATAAAAAAATCTTACACGTACCTTAGGAACGGTATTAGAGAAAATTTTGGCGGTATGATAACCTTGACTTTTCCAAACCGCGGTATACCTTGAAAACGGTTATCGTCCCATGCCTAACCCCAACCTAACAGTCTACTTATAATCTAATGAGAATTAGTTGGCATGTAGATGCAATGTAACATAAATTCAACAAACGGACCATCAAAATAAAGTGTGACCAATACACCTTACTCACACACACACTTTGCTGAGTCTTGTAAATGAGCAATTCAAAGCGTTCTCCTTGTTTAGCCTTGCTGTATTTTTGACCCTTGCCTTGTTTATTGCTTTTAATTGTATTTGGATTTTCTGCATGCTCCTGTTTGTCCCTGTTTTTGACCATTGCCTGCCTGACGATTCTGTTTAATAAAGCTGCACGTGGATCCTCACCTCCGTTGTCCCCGATTACAAGTATTTAATATATATTACTTATTATATTAGTTACTTACGGAAGTTTAATGTAAATCAGATGTAAAATAAGTCTCTGATGTCCCTAGAATGTGTAGTGAAGTTTCAGCTCAAAATACCATACACATAGGCCCAGTTTCACAAACCGGGTTTAGCTTAAGCCAGGACTAGGCCTTAGTTAAATTAGGCTATTTAAGCCACATTTATAAAAACAGCCTTAGAAAAATACATTACTGGTGTGCACCTGTAAACAAAAAATGACACTGACATATTTTAAGACGTCTCACTGCAAGTTATTTTCAGTTGAGACAGCTCAAACATGCAATTTAATCCAAGACTAGCCTTAAACCTTGTTTGTGAAACCGGGGGATAATGTTTTATAACTCTCTGAAAGTGACTCTTTTACGCCTTTAAGCCAAATGGTGCCGTTTTGGTGATTGTCGCTTTAAATACAAATACTTTTTTTTTTTATAGAGGGCGGAGCTACAATTGCCTTTGTGTCAGCATAGTGGCAGATCCAAAAACAAGACTAACGTCCTATGCTAAATTGATTTTATTTAATAAATTGCCATCCTTGATTTATATTAGATTAATGCTAGTCATTTATGTTTCTTCAACACGCCTTTAAACATTCAGATAAAATTGTACATTTTAGATTATGATCATGTTTTATAGATAGACGCATGCAGAGATATTCACCCTGCGTCCGTGAACTGATATTTCATCCAGTTCTGCTTCATACAGCGTGAATTTAAAACGATCTGACGGTCATTACAGCAAAATCAAGAGCACAGCGCCTGTGTTTCATCACTCTCCGCATCTCCCTGCGGATGAATCTCAGACTGTGATTTGAACATAATGTACAGCAACTTCTGCGTGACCTTTGAGGAAGTGGAGGTCTGATAAGGCCATTAAACAGGGGTTGGAGAGTTTGCCCTTTGACCTCAATCAGGAAGCTGAGTTGATCGTGTGTGAATGTGTGATTGCAGCTCCCAGCGGCTCTCGGTTCTGCTGTCTGTTCAGTGTCAAACACACCTCGACCATTACACATCTGATTCAGTTTATTCCCATTGTAACACGTTAGAAGTCGGCATGGTATGATGTCCACTTTAGCTCTGCACAATATACAGAAAATTTAGCATTATTATAGAAATAAATATTGTTTTATCTTTATCAAAATTGTATTTAATATTTTCTTCCCACATATTTTTTTGGGTTGTACAAATATTTGCACCGTGATCTTAACACTTGTGTATTGTTCAAATTGACTACCCGTTCGCTATGTTCATTTCGACCTACTGACTTCCATTCTAATGACATTTTTGATTGCAAAGCCATGACACCATATAATCATGCAATCTTGATTGTTGATGGTTTTCCCTGTTGGGAAGAGGTACAACTTGTAATTTTTACTGTTGATCATCAGTTGTATAAAAACTAAATATAATGTGCAAGCATAAATACACTTAATATGTTTACTATCCCAGCAAGCACAGGTCGTCAACATGACGTCAGATTGACGTTGTTCCCCAACATTGTGGGGACATTGAATTTTGGTTGGAAAGGAAAATTATGTTGACGTTAGAACCCAATGTCAGGCTGACGTCAATATCCAACCAAAAATCAACCAACGTCCAACCTAAAATCAACCACATATCAGCGTCTAATGATGTTACAGCTTGATGTTTTGTGGACGTTACCACTATGATTTTGGTTGCCATACCTGATGAATAAATGTCAGTAGTTGATCTTAATATGATGTTGGTCTAAGACAGTGGTTCCCAAAGTGGGGGTCGCTGGACAATGGCAGGGGGTCGCTTGGGGATATCAAAATGTCAAATAAATTTGATTAAACTAATAGAATTCCCATATTTTAGCCATAACTCACAGATAAGAATAGTAGTTTTGAATAGTAAAAAAATACATTGCGGCGATGCCGTGGCGCAGTAGGTAGTGCTGTTGCCTCACAGCAAGAAGGTCACTGGTTCGAGCCTCGGCTGGGTCAGTTGGCGTTTCTGTGTGGAGTGTGGAGCATGTTCTCCCTGCGTTCGTGTGAGTTTTCTCCGGGTGCTCCGGTTTCCCCCCACAGTCCAAAGACATGCGGTACAGGTGAATTGGGTAAGCTAAATTGTCCGTAGTGTATGAGTGTGAATGAGTGTGTGTGGATGTTTCCCAGAGATGGGTTGCGGCTCGAAGGGCATCCGCTGCGTAAAAACGTACTGGATAAGTTGGCGGTTCATTCCGCTGTGGCGACCCTGGATTAATAAAAGGACTAAGCCAAAAAGAAAATGAATGAATGAATGAAAACAAAAACGCGCAAATGAAAAGCCATCAGCCTTTCAATTGTTTATTTATTTTTTTCATAGGATCGGTGTGTTTACATTAGATTAACAACACTGCAATAGCATCAGCTGCAGCAGATTGATTTTATAGCACGGGGGTAAACTTTCTGACACCTTTATAGCAATCAAATACATTAAAAATAAATACAGGCCACGACTGAACATTGAGAATGACCTCTGATTGGAGGTCTCCAAAATTAAATCAAGAATACACTTGTGCTAAAAACACTGTGTCCACCAGTCTCTTTAGTTGAGCTTAATATTAAATTAAATAAATTAATAAAAAAGATATGGTTGTTAGACTGTTGCACTTTTTTTGTGTTGTCAATATGCTAGTGTTTAAATAGGTTTATATATATTTATAACCACCTCAGAGGAATTTGGGGGTCACAAGTCACTGGCTCGGGTACCCCTGGTTTAAGATGTTGGCTCGACATTGGATTTTGGTCACTTTGCAACACAACCTAAAATCAACCAATTATCAATGTCATTTGATGTCGTTATTGGATGTCAAGAACAAGCCTGCTAGGATGTTCTTAGAGCTGAGGTGCTTATTTTGGTTTTCTCACACGTACAGTTGAAGTCAGAATAAAAACAGTTCACAACATCAACACAATTGTAAACTTTGATTCAAAAACCACATGTAGTGATATACAGTTGAAGTCAGAATTATTCGCCCCCCTGTTTATTTTTTCTCCAATTTCTGTTTAACGGAGAGCAGATTTTTTCAACACATTTCTAAACATAATAGTTTTAATAACTCATTTCTAATAACTGATTTATTTTATCTTTGCCATGATGACAGTAAATAATATTTGACTAGATATTTTTCAAGACACTTCTATACAGCTTAAAGTGACATTTAAAGGCTTAACTAGGTTAACTAGGCAGGTTAGGGTAACTTCACTGCAAAAAAGCTTTTCTTAGTTAGATTTTTTTGTCTTGTTTCTAGTCCAAATATCTAAAAATTCTTAAATCAAGAAGAATTTTCTAGACAAGCAAAACATGTTGTCTTGTTTTAAGAAATAATATGCCAAAATAAAGAGAGTTTTTCCTTAAAACAAGCAAAATAATCTGCCAATGGGGTAAGCAAAATAATCTTATGTCAAAAGGAAAAAACAAGATTATTTTGCCGACCCCATTGGCAGATTATTTTGCTTGTTTTAAGGAAAAACTCTCTTTATTTTGGCATATTATTTCTTAAAACAAGACAACAAGAAAACATGTTTTGCTTGTCTAGAAAATTCTTCTTGATTTAAGAATTTTTAGATATTTGGACTAGAAACAAGACAAAAAAATCTAACTAAGAAAAGCTTTTTTGCAGTGTAGGCAAGCTATTGTATATCGATGGTTTGTTCTGTAGAATATCGAAAAAAAAATTAGCTTAAAGGGGCTAATAATTTTGTCCTTAAAATGGTGTTTAAAAAATTAAAAACTGCTTTTATTCTAGCCGAAATAAAACAAATAAGACTTTCTACAGAAGAAAAAAAAACATTAGAAATACTGTGAAAATTTCCTTGCTCTGTTAAACATCATTTGGGAAATATTTAAAAAAGAAAAAAATTTAATAGTGGGGCTACTAATTCTGACTTCAACTGTACATGTATCAAGATAAATGCTCAAAGGTCACTCTTTTACATTCTAACACACTCACACACACTCTATTCTCAATATAAAAGCCAGAAACTAAGCTTTCTTTGCACTGGAACTAATAATCAACAGTCAAAATGACAAGTTGTACCTCTTCCTAAAAGAGAAAACCAGCAACAATCATGATTATATGCCGTCATGCCTTTGCATTAAATATATGTGATTATAATGGAAGTCAATGAGGCAAAAACAGCCCCCAAAATAACGAAAGGGTGGTCAACTTGCCCAGAGTGTATTGTTGAATTTTTGACAATTGTCAAAGCATTTTCCCAAATACTGTATGTGTAAAAATAAGATTTAAGATTTATCACCAAAAATCATCCCATTTGCTGAAACACAGAGAAAGCTAATAATAATAAATCACCAATGCAACATCAAGCAGCATAACGAGCTGTTTTTAACTTCTAAAAATCTGTATATTGTCTTTTCTGACTGTTTAATGTATCTTAATGTGCTTTCTCTCGCTCTGTGTGTGTGTGTGTGTGTGTGTGTGTGTGTGTGTGTGTGTGTGTGTGTGTTCACAGGATGGAGAGAATATCTTTTATCTGGCAGTTGATGACATCGAGACGGACACGGAGCTGCTGATTGGTTACCTGGACAGTGATATGGAGGAGGAAGAGGAGGATCTGGAGGAAGAGCAGGACATCAAAGATGAAGACGAGAACAGTAAAGACAGCAAACACCTCAGCGCAGACACAGGGTGTGTGTGTGTGTGTGTGAGTGTGTGTTCAGTGGCTCTCTAAGGCCTAATTCTTACTACATGACTTTAAACATAGGCAGATCACTGTGCTGTTCAGACTACCTGACTTGATTTTGTTTCTTTAAATCGCTGTGGTGTTCACACTATGCAACACCACGTAAACAATTCACAAGAGGGCGTGAGACACTACATGAACAGCTCTTTCACCCAAAAGCTCTGTCCCGCTCCAAAATTCAGCCGGTGAATAGATGCGATAATGAATAATGAGCTAAATGCTATTGGCTGCTTGTGTGATGATGACATCACTGACACGCAGCTTTTGAAATTTCTCTCAAAGCTTTCAAGCATTTGAAAGCATCGTCAATCAGCTGATCTGTCAGCGGATTAATCGCTCATATATCTGCACAGTTCAGCTGATAGATGTGGCTTTCGTCTTCGTGTTAACGCAGGTTAATGCTAGTGCATCGATGACCATTCTGGAAAATCACAGACATTGAGCTCCTGAACACAACGGCTATTCAGCCCATAACTTGCTCACTCATTGGTGGCAGCTTGTCATTACATCTGACCCCACGTGGGGTTGAATCGGGCAATTGCTCTGGAATATTTAGCATGCTAGAAATTGGATTTTGGTCTGCGAGGTGTTGGCGATGGTGAAGCCTCTTTGATTTGTGGTTCAGTAGTTCACACATAAAGACAGATGTGCACTGAGCACCTGCCGATTTTCATGAGATCACAGACTGATCTGTCGACAAGTTCGATAACTGGCAAATCGGGTTTAAATTGGACTTACTGTAGTGTGAATAGCCATAGGAGTGCTTTCACAGCTGTCTCATTTAGTTCGGTTACAACGTACTAGAGTTTGTTTGCGATTTTGGTGTGGTTGGTTGGGGCAGGTGTTAAAGGAGGCAATCATACCCAGCTGTGCACCAAAAGCAGACCAAACAAGCGTATCGAGACATGCTAGAAGTGGTGGTCTCAGTACGCCTTCAAACAAACCCTGAAGCAATTCAAGACTTAGGCCCAGTCCCAATTCTACCCCTTAGCCCTTCCCCTTACCCCTACCCCTCGTTTTGCGCGTTCATGTGAAGGGGTAGTGGTGTCCCAATTCTCTAGCTTGAAGGCGTAGGGCTAAGGGGAAGTGGTAATCACCCTTTCGAACGAAGATTTTTTAGGACCACACTCGAAACCAAGGGGTAAGAAAATTTCCCCGAATGCACCAGCTACAGCGGCAGTTTCGCTGCACCCAGAAGTAGGGAGAGCCACAAATGAGTATTTTTTGTCATTATTACGAATTTTTACAGCAAACAAGCACATTTTTTTAATATATTCATAACCGCGTTCATGTTTTTCCATCATGCTTTTATAAAAAAAACGCTAAAATAAAAACCACTAAATTTTGCAATCTATAATCCCTAATAATACCTCCTGTACAGCAGTCCCACAACATTCTGACACTCGAACACCCTGTCAGTAAAGTCTAGTGGCTGGGAATGAGCTTTTTACAGTGTCTGCTATAATGTTAATGTTGTTTTTGGTGTGTTTACATAGATGAATATGGCCACTGTGTAAATGCACAGTACAGTTATGATCTTATTGCCACATTAGATCATTATGAATACATAATATATGCCTTCAGTGATTTCCTGAAAATAAATACAAAAAAATAACACAACTGGAATAACTACAGCAGTCGCGATGACATAGGATGACGTGTGCAGGTGCTGTAGTGCTGTCCCAATTCTTAGGGGTAAATTTTGAAGCTCTTCCCCTTCACACTCGTTTTTAAGGGCCAAGGGGAAGAGGTAGGGGTACAAAAATAGAATTGCGATTGAGCCTTAGATATTGCTTGATAGTATTAGCAGGTTTGGCATGCTGTCCTAGGAGAGAACCCTGAGCTCAGAGATAATTAAGCCCAGTGTTCCCGCCTGGTCAATGAGCATGTGAGGGGGTACGAGATCACAAACTTCTAGTGAGCTCCCCCTGGTAAAGGAGGAAAGGAGGAGATGGGGTGGATGGGGGATTCTTCAAAAAAGAAGATGAGGGAGTAATGCTAGTCGGGCTATTTATAGTGAGTTTGGAATGATCTGATTGGCTTACTAATAATTATAGATGAGAGACCAGCCGTGGTCAATCATACCACGTGCTCCTCTCGAAATAAGTTTGTGAAACTTCACTTGTGGTAGGAAAGTAAAGTTCCTTTTTTGGACTAAACCAGCTGCTGTAGTCATGGCTAGGCATGGGACGATAACCGTTTTCAAGGTATACCGCGGTTTGGAAAAGTCAAGGTTATCATACCGCCAAAATTTTCTCTAATACCGTTCCTAAGGTATGTGTAAGATTTTTTTTTTTTACATTTTTTTTTAACAACAGCATCTCCAGCAGAAAAGATATCCAAAGATGCCATTTTAAATTTGTGTTTTTGAAACTAATAAAGACAGCAGAGGTCAATGATTCATTTTCATTATTTAGCCTGGCACGTTTACTGCTCCAAAATATTATAAATGTTTCTCAAAATAAAATATATGGTGTTCAAAGGGGAAAAACTTTTAGTTTTTTACCCAGACATTTAAAAAGAATATATTTTAGAGCAGTAATCACAATACCGTGAAACCGTGATATTTTTGTCCAAGGGTTATCATACCGTCAGAATCTTATACCGGCCCATGCCTAGTCATGGGATGGGAAAACATTTTTTGACATTTTTTACCGCAATTAAAGCAGGTCGCGGTAGGGCTGCTCCATTATGGGAAGAATCATAATCACAATTATTTTGGTCATAATTATTATTCAAGGTAAAATCAAAATTATTAGCCCTCCTGTGAATTTTTTTTAAATTTAATAAATATTTCCCAAATGATGTTTAACAGATTAAGGAATTTTTCACAGTATTTCCTGTAATATTTTTTTCTTTTGGAGAAAGGCTTATTTGTTTTATTTTGGCTAGAATAAACGCAGGTTTAAATATTTTGAAGCTTAAGGTCAATATTATTAGCCCCCTTAAGCAATGTATATTTGTGATTGTCTGCAGAAGAAACTACTGTTAAACAATGACTTGACCCTAATTAAGCCTTTGAATTGCACTTTGAATCTGAATGCTTGTATTTTGAAAAATATCTAGTCAAATATTATGTGCTGTCATCATAGCAAAGGTAAAAGAAATCAGCTATTAGAAATGAGTTATTAAAACTATTATGATTAGAAATGTTTTGAAAAAAAATGCTTCTTTACATTAAACAGAAATTAGGGTCGCTAATAATTCAGGAGGGCTAATAATTCTGACTTCAACTGTATATACAGTTATTTTCCTCCCTGTAAATAAGGAAAAGGAAATAAATACAATAGAATAAAAATATGAAACAAACTGTGCTTTAATCATCTTCACTGTAAGAAAAAAAAACTTTAGCCACAGCAGTCCTTCAGTCAAGAGCAGTGAGGGATTTTCTCCTTTTGTTGTTTGATTAATGATAAAAACAGTCAGCAGCAGGAATATTGCGCGCTGTCACTTTAAGAGCAGTGCGGTTCTGATTAAAGGTTTCTCTTTCACATGTGTTTTGATTCTCAACTCGTTTGTTTATTACACAAATGAAGGTTAATATGAATAATCACTAAACACCGCGTTTTGACATCTATTTGACCATTAAAGCGCTCACATTAAGGGTGCTTTCACACCTGCCTTATTTAGTTCGGTTGAATCGCACTAGAGTTCGTTTTCCCTCTTGGTGCGGTTCGTTTGGGCAGGTGAGAACGTAGCAATCGCACTCGGGTGCGCACCAAAAGTGTACCAAAAAAGCGTACCGAGACCTGCTTGAAGAGGTGGTCTCGGTACGCTTTCAAACGAACCCTGGAGCGGTTCGTTTGTGGTGAGAACGTGATCCAAACTAAAACAGACCCAACCCCAAAAAGTACTGCACCCTTTTGGACTAATCCAGCTGCCGTAGTGCGATGCGCTGTCTATCTTATGGGGTTTGGAGGAAAAATATTTGTTGACAGCGCTTTACCAACTGTTTTAAACAGAGAGAGAGAGAGAGAGAGAGAGAGGGAGGGAGGGAGGGAGAAACATTACCTGATGGATCATTCATTGGTAATATTTCCGGAAGATGACCATGTCGCAGTTTAGCTAAATTAATTCACGCCTTCTCCTAATGCTTTCGCCGATTGCAATGCATTAAAACATTGTTTTCCAGCCCCAGCCGCCCTTCATTCTCGAAATGTATAGTTTGTCTAAAGTGATGCATACAAACTACATAGTATACTATGACCAGGGATACTGCGTCAGCCAGCGCAGCGACATTGTGTGTCTGCCGGTTTGTTTATTTGCGGTAGTTCCACGTGAATTCTGACCAATTGAAAAGCAGTTTAGGAATTGCGTTCAATAACATCTGGCCAGTGAGTGATGTAGATTTTGTCACATGACTGCATTTTGGTTCGTTTCAACTGGTTCGGACCAAAGCAATCAGTGTGGTGTGAAAGCGGCCCAAAACGGCAGAACAATGCTACAATGTATCATTTGTTGCCTTTGGTCCGGACCAAATGAACCGAACCACATATGTGAAAGCACCCTAAGATGACTTTAGATGTGTGTGCTCTGCTCGGCTGAGCGCGCACACACTCAACAGCATGCGATCTCTTTCGCGCTTTTAAAAACATAAATGATTTGAATGTACATCAATGAATGACGCGCATCCCGTGCTGCAAAAGGTACATTACATTACACGCTTAGTCATTTTCATGTGAACCTGAGCTTTGCAGAGTATGTGTATAACTGGAATGAGGGCGATATATGATGCGATAATCATTTAATCTCCATTAATGTTTTCTCATAATCGTTAGAAGCCAAAATCGAAACCGAATTTTCGATTAATTGCACAGCCCTAGGTCGCGGACAAAAGTGGAGTTGTATTCCTCCGCTCTTTGTTTACTTCCGCGTGTTGCACACTTGAGTTTACCGCGCATTAATTCTGACCAATCAAAATGCTGTTCTGGAAATTCGTCTAGCCAATGACTGATGTGGATGTTGTCACATGACTGCTTTTTGTGAAGTTTATTTATAAACTAATTTCAAGAGGATCACATGCTTATGAATGAACATAGCTGGTCCTGCATTAGCCAATTCATGATTCACCAATCAGACGATTCCTAAGCCACTGTAAACACGCTAAGTTCCATATCACAGCCATCTTCGTTCTGAAGAATCCCCCCTTCCACCCCTACTCCTCCTCCTCATTTCCTAGATGGGTGGCACGGTGGCCCAGTGGTTAGCACTGTTGCCTCACAGCCAGAACATCACTGGTTCTAGTCCTTACCAAGCCAGCCAACATTTCTGTGCGGAGTTTACACATTCTCCCCGTGCTCACGTGGGTTTCCTCCGCGTTCCCTGGTTTCCTCTCATCATCCAAAAACATGCAACTTAAATTAATTGACTAATCCAAATCAGCACCATAGACATGCTCCTAGTAAGTAGCTATCTCTTAAGAGCAATCACTATCTGTTCATTATCTACAGCAGGGGAGTTCTCGGGATCTACCTGAGCTCAAACTCCCCTCTTGCCCTGCAACAGGAGGGAGCCCCGGGCTCGAGGAGCTTATGAGCTCAGGGCTCTCTCCCGGGACAGCATGCCAAACAAGCTTTATAATCAATCATCAGCTAAGGCCCGATCCCAATTCTATTTTTGTACCCCTACCCCTACCCCTTCCCCTTCCCCTTGGCCCTTACAACCGAGGGTTAAGGGGAAGGGCTTCAAAACTTACCCCTTAGAATTGGGACAGCACTTCAACACCTGCACACGTCATCATATGTCATCACGATCTCTTGCTTCATATGAGATCAGACGATGGCGACTGCTGTAGTTATTCCAGTAGTGTTATTTTGTGGTGTTTATCTTCAGGAAATCACTGAAGGCATATATTATGTTATCATAATGATCTAATGTGGCAATAAAATCATAACTGTACTGTGTATTTACACAGTGGCCATATTCATCATGTAAACACACCAAAAACAACATTAACATTATAGCAGACACTGTAAAAAGCTCATTTTCAGCCACTAGACTGCTCTGACAGGGTATTCGAGTGTCATCGAGTGTCAGAATGTTGTAGGACTGCTGTACAGGAGGTATTATTAGGGATTATAGATCGCGAAATTTAGCGTTTTTTTTTTTGCGTTTTTTTTTTTAAAGCATGACCGTAAAACATGAACGCGGTTATGAATATAATAAATCATGTGTTTGTTTGTCGTAAAAATTCGTAATATTGACAAAAAATACTAATTTGTGGATCTCCTTACTTCCGGGTTCACCTATACTGCCGTTGTGGCAGGTGTATTCTGGGAAATATTCTTACCCCTCCGTTTCAAGTGTGCTCCTGAAAAATCTTCGTTCGAAGGGGTGTATACCCCTTGCCCTTAGCCCTACGCCTTCAAGCTAAAGAGAATTGGGACAGCCCTACCCCTTGGCGGGCACGCGCAAAACGAGGGGTAGGGGTAAGGGGAAGGGCTAAGGGGTAAAATTGGGATTGGGCCTAAGTGTGAACTCTTGAAAGTGCGTTTCAAATAATTCACTTCATAAATGGCAGAAAAATGCTTCAATGTACCATTTTAACCTTAATAGGAGCAAAGGAAGTGTACGACAGATGTGAACGCACCATAAGGGATCATTCACACCGAACACATTTTTGCTTCTAAAACCTAGACGCAATGGTTTGCGATGGTTTAAAAAAATCACATAGGTATCTGGACGCATTCACTGAGCTCCTGGAAACAGAAACTTGCAAAGGTTGTCCCGCCTCCGAGTTCTTCTGATTGGTGCACTGCTGTGGTACTGACAGTGGTGAGCGGCGCTGCCTGTGAAAGTTTATTATTTTGCAAAACTCATATAGTTCACCAATGTGTGTGTGTGTGTGTGTGTAGAGCTGATGATCAAGAAGGAGGATTACCCATGTCTGCTGTGCGAGAGCAGCTTCCCCAGTGAAGACGTGTTAGCAGAGCATCTCCAGAGCCTCCACAACAGAGGAAGTGCAGAAGACAAAGAGTTTAAGTGTCGCTCCTGCGGAAAAGAGTTTCCTGTCAGACAAGCCCTGCAGCGCCAGTCAGTACCACACACATACACACACACACAAACATATGCAAACACACACACACACAAACATACATGTATACATACATAAATACAGCACATACACACACACACACACATATACATAAACACGCACATGCACACACAGACTGTCATGTGCAGTAATGCTCACACACTCACAGTACATGCACATGCTCACACACTCAAACACACAAATTTGACTCTCATTTTCACTCACACACACCCACAGTTCACACACACAAAAACAATCACACAAACACAAACACACACACACACACACACACACACACACTCGCACACACACACACACACACAAACAAACCAATAAACAATCATAATACATATAGACACAAACACACACGTGCACGCACACACGCACTCAAACAAACAAACTAACAAACAATCACAATACCCACACACGCACGCACGCACTCAAACAAACAAACCAACAAACAATCACAATACACACACACATACATAACAATTACACAAACAAACAAACAAACAAACTAACCAACAATCACAATACACACACATACACACACAAACCAACAATCACAATACACACACACACACACACACACAAAACAATCACACAAACAAACAAACAAACCAAGAAACAATCACTATACACACACACACACACACACATACACAAACAATTACACAAACAAACAAACCAACAAACAATCACAATACACACACATACACACACAAACAATCACAGAAACAAACCAACCAACAATCACAATACATACACACACACACACACACACACACACTCGCACGCACGCACGCACACAAACAAACAAATCAACAAACAATCACAATACACACATACACAAACAATTACACAAACAAACAAACAAACAAACAAACAAACAAACCAACAATCACAATATACACACAATCACACAAACAAATAAACAAACAATCACAATACACACACACACACATACACAAATAATTACACAAACAAACAAACAAACAAACCAACAATCACAATATACACACAATCACACAAACAAATAAACAATCACAATACACACACACACACACATACACAAATAATTACACAAACAAACAAACCAACAATCACAATATACACACACATACACAAACAATTACACAAACAAACAAGCAAACAAACAAACAAACAAACCAACAATCACAATATACACACAATCACACAAACAAATAAACAAACAATCACAATACACACACACATACACAAACAATTACACAAACAAACAAGCAAACAAACAAACAAACAAACAAACAAACCAACAATCACAATATACACACAATCACACAAACAAATAAACAAACAATCACAATACACACACACATACACAAACAATTACACAAACAAACAAACAAACAAACAAACAAACAAACAAACAAACAAACAAACAAACAAACCAACAATCACAATATTCACACAAACAAATAAACAAACAATCACAATACACACACACACACATACACAAACAATTACACAAACAAACAAACAAACCAACAAACAATCACAATACACACAAACAAACACACACACACACAATTACACACAAACAAACACACATACACACAATTTTGTTCTCATACACGCAACCACTTTCACATACAAATGCACACAGACTCCCATATGCACACACACAGTAATGCTGATGTCCTGTGTGTGTGTGTGTGTGTGTGTAGTCTCCTTCACTGTACAGAGAGCTCGTCTTCATCAGGAGACCCTTCTAAAGCTTATCAGTGTGTCCTGTGTCACGGCTCCTTCTGCTCACAGTCCAGGTACTGCACTCCTGCGTGTCATATGAATGTGTGTCTCATTACAAGAACAAGACGGTTTGCAGACAGCATTGTGAGTTGATTTGAATCCAGAAGTTGTGTGTGTGTGTGTGTGTTCAGTTTCCTGCAGCATAAAGAGGTGTGTAAAGGAGATGAACGCTTCGTATGTAAGGCTGAGAGCTGTGGGAAGAGATTCAAGAGTAAAGACGCACTCAGGAAACACAAAGGCAACATCCACATAGGTTAGTCACACACACACACACACACACACACACACACACACATGTGCACACAAACATATGCACGCACAAACAAACATATGCACACATACACACATGTGCATATACATGCACAGGCATGCATGCACACACACAAACACACATACACATTCACGCACACACATATGCATACATACACCCATGCACATACACATATGCACACATATGCTGATACACAAGCATATGCATGCACACATACATACATGCACTCACACACACACATACACACAATCACACACAAATATATGCACACATACACACACATGTGCACATACATGTGCACATACATGCATGTGCATACACATATCCATACACATATGCACGCGCTTGCATGCACATACACAAATTGACACACACACATACTCCCATACGCAGATATAAGCATGCACACACATACAGTATGTACACACGCTGACACACAAGCATATGCACACACTTACATACACACACACACACACACACACACACACACACACATATGCACACATACACACACATGTGCACATACATGCATGCACATACACATATCCACACACATACTGTATGCATGCACTTGCATGGACACACACAAACGCACACACACACACACACATACGCCCATACGCACATATAAGCATGCACACACATACGTACACACGCTGGCACACAAGCATATGCACACACACTTACATGCACACACACACACACATGCACACATACACACACATGTGCATATACATGCACACACACAAACACACACACACACACACACAAACACACACACACACACACGCGCATATACATGAACAGACATACATGCATGCACACACAAACACACACACACACACACATGCAGACATGCATGCACACACACAAGCGCACACACACAAGCACACATCCATGCACATACACCAACTCACACACACATGCACACATACACGCATGCACATATACATATGCACACACACATATGCACACACATTTGCACACGCTTGCTTGCATGCACACACAAAAACGTGCACACATACATGCACACACACACACACACACATACATGTGCACACACACATAAGTGCTCACATGCACATACACACATGCACACACATGCACCCACACATAAACATACACACAAACATGTGGATATATGATGTATGAGGACTCTCCATAGGTGTAATGTATTTTATACAGTGAAAACTTTGTTATATGCCCCCCCCCCCCCATCCCCGTTAGGTATAAATGTTTTGACACGTTTATTTCAAATGATCAGGATGTACAATGTGCTTCCAAAAATACAATCAGAGACAAGTCCTACACATACTGTGCCATGGGTTATAGTCCAAATGTACTACAAAAGCTGATCCTAAGCAGTAGTAGCAAATAAACTAACTGATAATCGCTTAACAAACAAAACAAAGACATTTGAAGAGGAAAATTATTGAAATAAATAAATAAATATACAGATGGAGCTCAAGAAAAAAGGAAACGAGTATGATTTCAAAGTGCTTTGAATTATGAGGACACAATGTCCTCGTAAACCACCTTAATAGAGTCATACCCATGTTGTTGTACAATCTTGTGTCTTATAAACCACATAAACCTGTACACACATATACACACACACTCGCACGCTGGTGAGTGTGAAATTAGCCGCCTGTAATTAGAGTCTAATCGTGGGCTGTTTAACGTCTTCATTAATCTCTGCTTTCTGAGCCGCTCCTCATCCGCTGTGTGTGTGTGTGTGTGTGTGTATGTGATAAACGTTCAGCGCTCTCTCGCCCTCCACACTCCTCTTTTCAGCAGACTCTCTGTCTCTCTCTGCCAGAAGTGCAGACATCGGAGGAAATTAGTCAAAGACCCCCTAATCGGCTGATGAAAGCATCTATCTGAATGTTTTTAATATTATTGTCAGTAATTACAACTGGAGATTTTGGCCACGTGCAACTCAATCAGTCATTCGACAAACTGGATCCAAACAGAACAAAGCTAAACCATTTACTGCGTGCTGAAGTGTTTAATGCTATATATAAATAATTTATTTCACCGCTGCCTATGACGATGACGCCATTATCCATCGTGATGTTTTACATTAGACATCGTACGATGCCAAATCGGTCGACATCGCCTAGATGACAGCACATAGTATTTGACTAGATATTCTTCAAGACACTAGCATTCAGTTTAAAGTGACATTTAAAGGCTTAACTAGGTTAATTAGGGTAAAGTTAGGGTAATCAGGCAAGTCATTGCATAACAGTGGTTTGTTCTGGAGACAATCCTAAACAAATATAGCTTAAGGGGGCTAATAATATTGACGACATAACAAGAGAGAAAATTTTTTTTAATGCATGGCCTCGTAGGACTTCCGTAGAGATGAGTTATTAAAACTATTATGTTTAGAAATGTGTTGAGAAAATCTTCTCTCGGTTAAAGAGAAATTGGGGAAAATATAAATAGGGAGGCTAATAATTCGGGGGTGGGTGGTGGTGGGGGGGGTAATCAACTGTATATCCAGATTTTCAGTCTATGGCACCTTTAAATTTCAAGTTTTTTTGCTGCAGAAACCTAGACTAACCCTAAAGTGGATTTATTACAAAGTAAAAGGCTTCAAAGTGTAGATTATGGCCTTTTTAAAGGCTTTTAAAATTCCAGTGCTTTAAGAACTGTTATTGAGGGATTTTGTATCTACTTCCCCTTTTTTTTTACGGGAAATACACTTAAGCTGACCTTCAACCCTTGTTAAATATAGCTGTTTTTGTCTTTTGGTGGTGTAGTTCATGCTGAAGCAGGAGCAGATTTATGTTAAGAGCTTCCTGATGTTTATTTTGAGCTGATGCAGTGTCTCCATTAGCATCTCCTCATGCCATCATGTGATGTATGATCTCTGTGTGTGTGTGTGTGTGTGTGTAGGTGGTGCTCGCAGGAAGTTGGTGTGCACCATCTGTAATAAGAAGTGCTCATCCTCACTCAACCTGCAGGAGCACCGCAAGGTCAGATCATCCCTCCATTAATTAATCTCCTCTTATCGCCCATACTTCCTACCTTTCGCTCTTCCGTTTCATCCTTAATCTTTCTCCTTGGTCATGCCATCTAGCTGTCTGTCCTTTCCCAATAGCCCCGTCTTAGATTGAAACAGTTCGCATTGTTAACGCTAAAGGAATTATGCAAATCAGGTGTTGAAACATGGTCAGAAATCTAGTTCCTAAAGTACACGTGAAATCAAAACTAGCCATGTTGATGTTGTTCGCTCACATTGCTAGTCTTGTGGTGAATAATTCATCTGTGTAGGTCATTAAGAAAAACAATAGTTTGCCCTTGTAATCTTGAAATCTGAAACCTGTTTGTTTTCAGTTAAATTCTCAGATTAGGTCTGTCTGAGGTATTGGGCGTGGCTAACACACTTAACCACGCCCCTCCAGCTGTCAGTTTAGACAACAAATGGTGAAGAGGAGGAGTCTGTTAGGTTGTAATAACTCTCCCCAAACCCTTTTCCAGATCTTTCTGAATGAAATGCCCACTTTACTACATCCAATCAGGTCATAGTAGAAATAAAACAAGCCACGCCCACTGTTTTCTCTAGTAAATGCCTCACAATACAAAAAAAAAAAAAAAAAATGGTCGCATCTTCTGATTCATGCAGACTTTAACACAGTTCGAAACTTTCAGTTGCATATTTTGCCCTCTGAATCTTAGTGATCTGTTTTGAATGATATAGCAGACGACCGCAATCTGGCATACTTTAAAAAGACCAAAAAAACTTCCACCAATCCACCACAAGAACCCAGAGAACTTAATCAGCTCTTTAAAACGTTTAAATTCAGATTAAAGCCTGCTTTTTGCTGGTGGTAATGGCTCAATGTTAAAGGGCTCTTGAAGGGCTCTATTTTACCAATAGGCGCAAAGTCTAAAGTGCATGGTGCACAAGCATTAAGGGCATGTCTGAATCCACTTTTGCTATTTTAAGGACAGAAAAATACACTTCGCGCCCCGGCGCATGGTCTAACAGGGTTGTGCTAATTCTCTTAATGAGTTGTGGGTAAGTTTTGAGCATTAAACCAATCAGTGTCTCGTTTCCCATTCCTTTTAAGAGTCAGTTGCGTCACACCATGGCGCATTTGCTATTCACATGGGGAACTTTGTAAGTGAAAAAACTGAACGCTTCACTAGCGCGAAAACAGGATAAAGAACAAGCCTCCTCCATTCAGCCTCTTTAGTTTACTTTTACTCCTTTACATTTTTCCTTTACTTTCGTGGAAAATCACTCCACTAAAGACATCCATTAGCCTGCATATTTAATTTCCTTTGTTAAGCGCAAAGATTTGTTTCAAAACTATTCCTAAATTCAGTTCTAATTTCCAGCAAACTAGTAAATGAACCATAATAATGAAGTGTGCTCAAAAAACTGAGTTATATCCAAACACACGTCCTGTTTTTATGCCCCATATCATAGGTCTCAAACTCAATTCCAGGAGGGCCGCAGCTCTGCACAGTTTGGCTCCAACCCTAATCAAACACAGCTGATCCAACTAATGAAGGTGTTCATGACTCTTGACCACCTCGATTATTTGGATCAGCTGTGTTTGATAGGGTTGGAGAAAAACTGTGCAGAGCTGCGGCCCTCCAGGAATTGAGTTTAAGACCTATGCGCTATATGGTGATGCATACATTGGTGGACAAATGTACACTAGTTTTTATTAAAACAAATATAAATATGCAGATAATAAATAATACTGCTAATAGTAATAAGATTATACAGATGCAGATTGTCATGAATAAACTGAAAAAGCCTCCCTGAGGTGAAGAAGGCATGGAGGCAGTGGTTTTTATATCTATGTAGAAAATAATCATTTCATAACATTTTAATCCTTTAATTGTTTTCATCTGTAAAGATATTTGTGTATTGTTGTACATCCTGTGTGTATTAAGCAATGTGTAAGCATTTGGACCTGGATAGGCGCAAAACTAACGCGCTCTGCGCTGGAGTGGTCAATGGTGCGGTCTATTTCAGTTTCTCAAAATAGCAACGTGCCAACAATGCGCCTTAACACACCTCCTTTATAGACCAGCACACACATGAGTCCACAAAGTGGCACAAATAGATTTGCTATTTAAACAATGTGGTGCAAAACATGAAAATTAGGGTTGCGTTGGTCTAAAAACAGCAACAAATCACGCCAAACACATCTAGCCTCTTATTGTATGATAGGGCCCGAAGTGTCTTAAAAGACACCGCATTATTGAGTGTGTGCTGACTAGACATACATAAAAATCGTTGATCGATTTAGGTGGAAGTGACAAACTGCAAGCTTTATATGCTTATATCAGTTTAATATTGTCTAAACGTGAATTTGGTCACTGTTTTGAAGCACACTAGCTTATAGATAACCTAAAAACGCTAACAGACTAAAAGTCACATCTACATATTTTATTGTAATTTCAAGGGAACTTTAAGCATGCCTGTAAGCTGACTTAGCTAAGCTGTACTTTTTACAAACTTGAATTGAGCACTAATACAGAATCTTCATCTCGTTTATCTTCTCATCTTCGTCTTTATCTTTTTCACTGGCTTCTGTATTATTGAAATGCGTTGTTTAAAGTCCACATCAACCAGAAGCTGCGACCATTTGTTTTTTCTGTATTGTGACGCAGTTCTTAGAGAAACGGAATATTAAATGAGAAAACAAGTGGGTGTGGCTTGTTTTTTTCTACTGCGAGCTGATTGGATGTAGTAAAGTAGGCGTTTCATTCAGAAAGATGGGGAAAAGGATTTGGGGAGAGTTATTACAACCTAACAGACTCCTCCTGCTCACCGTTTCTGTTTGTTGTCTAAACTGACAGCTGGAGGGGCGTGGTAAAGTGTGTTAGCCCCGCCCAATACCTCAAGACAGACCTAATCTGAGAGTTTAACTGAAAACAAACAGGAAGTGCATTTCCAGATTTCAATTTCCAGGGCAAACTATTATATTTTTCTTTATGACATGCACGGATGAATTGTTCACCTCAAAACTAGCAACAGGGTTAGCTTTGATTTCATTTGTACTTTAATCCTCAATCTGTTTCATCATTTAAAAAAAAAAAACATTATAAAAACTGAAAGAAATGTAGTTTTGGTCTCTGGTCAGCTCTTGTATGCCGTCCATCTCTGTGTCTCTCAGTAGGAGGTGGACTTCTTGTTGATGTACGTAAGGTTTTCCGTTGGTGTGAGTGTGTTCAGAAAGGTCGTCTTTTGTTTCACAAGCTCATCCCTGTGGCCCTCGTGAAATTTAAGAATTGTGGAGAGCAGACTGCTGGCGTCAGGGTTCCTTCTGAAAAAAAAGACCTGAGAAATATTGAACAAACATCTTCATCATCATCATCATCTTCAAAATCACCACAGAAATCCCAGCACCGAGCTTCCCTTCACTGTTCGGGCTCCATTCTCTCCAAAGATTCATCGTTTTGAGTGTGTGGGCGTCCCTTTAAAAACAGATACTACTTTCTAGATGTTTTTCAACAAAACCGCAGCACTCCGGCTTGGCAGAGCGAGTCGAGAGCGACAAATGACGGTAATTCGATTTTCTGACTCAAAGAGGTAGGTGAAGAACCGCAGAGCAGGTTTAATGTTCTTACGTTTGGAAAGCGTCCCGAGCTTCCACCGCTCCACCAAACCAACATCGGACGCGCTGGAAAAAAGGCTATCGTCACTCTCTAGGCCTAAAGTTGAGGTAAAGCAGGCACTTCCTCCTGTCGCCGTTCACTCATCAGCAGTTATCAGCGCAGGACTCTTTCCAGTCGCAGCGCTCAGGGTTTGGCTTCAGTCTGCAGGAGCATCATCTGCATCTGTTTCTCTCTCTCTCCAGAGGAAAGGCTAATGGTTCTGTAAAAATTTGTCCCATAGGTAGAGTTAAATCCAAACCTGTTTGGCACTTCTACGTGCTTTTTATTATTGGACAAGTTCTTGCTCTCAAACACCAATACAGAGAAAGATTTTTGAATGATTTAATGGCATCTTATTTTAAAGTCGCCGTCAAATAGAAGTTAAAATTGTCCTTTTTTTCTTCGATTATGATGTACATCCCATTGAAACAGCCCTGAAATCAGAAAAAAATGTAGGGTGGTGCAGGATTTTGTCCTTTGGGAACCGATTGGATTGTTGGAAGATGGGTTTTGCTAATAAAATGGAGGAAGATTGACAAATGGATGAAGGCAGAGCAGAAACGGGATACACCCCGAATACTCTATGCTGAAAGACCAATGGCCACACCCTAAACAACTGATAACCTTGTCCTAAACGACTGCTAGCCCCACCTTAAACGACTGATGGTCCCGCCCTAAACGACGATTGCCCCACCTAAAAATGACTAACACCCCCGCCCCCAAACAACTGATAGTCCTGTCCTAAACAACTCATAGCTCCACCCTAAATGACTGATAGCCCCTTCCTAAATGTCTGATTGCCCTGTCACTAAACAACTGATAACCCAGCCCTAAATGACTGATATCTCCGTTCTAAATGACTGATAACTCAGCCCTAAATGACTGATAGCCCCACCCTAAATGACTGAAAGCCGTGTCCTAAACAACTGATAGCCCTTTCCTAAACGACTGATAGCTCCGCCCTAAACAACTGATAGCCCGACCCTAAATGTCTGTTTGCCCTGTCCCTAAACAACTGATAACCCAGCTCTAAATGACTGATATCTCCATTCTAAATGACTGATAATCCCTTCCTAAACGACTGATAGCTCCGCCCCAAACGACTGATAGCTCTGTTCTAAATGACTGATAGTCCCACCCTAAATGACTGATAGTCCCACCCTAAATGACTGATAGCCCCTCCCTTAACGACTGATAGCTCCACCCTAAATTACTGATAGCTCAGTCCTAAATGACTGATAGCCTTGCCCTAAATGACTGATAACCCTGTTCTAAATTACTGATATCTCCCTTCTAAATGACTGATAGCCCCTCCCTTAACGACTGATAGCTCCGCCCTAAATGACTGATAACCCTGTTCTAAATGACTGATAGCCCCACCCTAAATGACTGATAGCCCCTCCCTTAACGACTGATAGCTCCGCCCTAAATGACTGGTAGCCCAGTCCTAAATGACTGATAGCTCGGCCCTAAACGGCTGATAGCCCCACTCTAAACGACTGATAGCCCTGTCCTAAATGAGTAAAAGCCCGCCCTAAACAACTGATAGCCCCTGGCTAAATGACTGATAGCCCCGCACAACTGATAGCCCAGCCCTGGACTGATATCTTTCAAACATCTAGGATTTCCTATTTATCATCAAACATTTCAAAAAATTTAAAATACAATTTAGTACAATTACATACAATAAAGCATCTTAAATAGTCACTTATTCTTTTAAATATTTTAGTAAGTGGGTTAGAGTAAGTCTGTAGAATGAGGATGGAAAATTATTTTGAGTGACAATAAAGACGTACTAAACACGAAAGAGAACTCCCTCTGAGTTTGACGTCATCTATCCGTCACACTTTCACTATGCCGTGTTCTGAAATGATTCCTCACAGCAAACATAAACAATCTGTAGCAGCAATTTTGCACACGGCAAGTCTCAATAATAAAACCAGGAAGAAGTTTTGACATTTCCTTGTTTGAATTGTGGCGTGGATTGTGTCATCAGATTCAGCCAGTCTAGCAGCGTAATACAGAGAGTGGACCAAAGTGCATCAAATGATCGGTAATTAAAAGGGAAAAAAGAAAAATAGAATAGATTTTATATTAGACACACATCTGATGCTTGTATTTGCACCAGCTCCATGCCCACAACTTCATGCATTATGTTAAGTTAGGCTGTTTAGTCTTCGTGTTCAGTCCATTACTTCCGCTGTATCTGTTCAGCTGAGGGAACGGAACCAACCCTGTGACGTCAGGCACAGCGATATTCCAAGATGGCAATGCCCTAGCTCTAAAATCTATAGTAAAACATGCCGTTTTCTTCTAAATGCTTACTTTAATCAAGTTTGTTTAATATAGTTTTATTAGTGGAAATCAGTTTACAAAATAAATATAAACGTGACTGAGTGCTTCATTTCCCCTTTAAGCCTTTAGATGTCACTTTAAGCTGAATACTAGTGTCTTGAAGTATATCTAGTCAAATATTATGTGCTGTCATCATGGCAAAGATGAAAGAAATCAATTATTAGAAATGAGCTATTAAAACTATTATGATTAGAAATGTGCTGAGAAAATCTTCTGTCTGTTAAACAGAAATTGGGGAAAATATAAAAGTATTAAAATATATTAGGAGGACTAATAATTGTAGGTCAGAATAGTGGGGAAAGACCAACTTGTTTCATGCTGACTTAATCAATTTGTGCAAACATAACACACATGTGCCTTTCTCAATACACTCATGTAGGAATTTTAGAGTTTTGTTGGTCAAACAAAAAAAAAACTCCCCCACCGCACGATGAATTTAAGTTTCATTTAAGTTTAAATCTCCATGGCCTTACTTGATTTCCTGTGCTGCCCGCTATACAAACACACACTTTGGTCGCAGACCTCTTTTCTGGCTTCAATCCCTCTCCATTATTGTGTGTGTAATAGATGTCCAGTTTTCCTCCGTGCACCAGACCGTGTCCTTCATGTCTTTCATACAGCCGTGTCATGTGTAAAGCCTGCAAATATGATTTTCTTTGTGAAAGCACAAGCTCGACGGCTTTCCACAGAGTCCTATTCACATGCAGACAGTTTCCCTATACGTTCAGAAACTGGCATGAGCTGATTACAACTGCCAAGCATTTGACGGGAAAATAAGCCATCAGTGCTGAGAAAGGAGCTGCGCAGCTCCAGCTCTCTCAGTAAGACTCTAACGGAAATGTTTCCACTACAGCGTCAAATCTGCGCTCAGTGCTGCTGGCAAAAGCGCTGCTCTGGGGTCATATTTACAGCTGAGCACACTTGTTTTAATCAGGTGGAAGACGGCGTGTTTACATGTTTATTGCATGTGCATTGTCATATGTTATGATCAATGCAAACACACAAAACACACAATGTTTGTGTAAAGTAAAAGTAGTTAAAGTAGCCTACATGTCAATGATTTCAGCACAGTGATCCACAAGCATTCTTGCCTTGCCTATATTTTCCACAGTGATTGGTTGCCGTCTTGTGCTTTTCACTTGATATTTGGATTAAGTAGATAATTGTCCAACCTTTCTGATGCTCTCGGCGCTTTCTTCGTGCCACTTTCAATCCCATATTGCACAGCTCGGGCATTTACGTTCAACTTCCAAATGAATGAACTGAAAACGCCTGCCACGTCAGAGAAAATGCACCGTAAGAGATAAAGACAGCAACTGCTTTCTTTTATTTTATATTAAATGTAAACACAGGTACACTACCTGACAAAGCCTTGTCGTGGATCCCAGTTGTAAGAGCAACAAATAATAACTCGACTTCGAGGCAGAAGGTGGACTGATAGCCCATCTTAAAAAAGCCCTCCCTAAACGACGGATAGCTCTATCCTAAATGACTAATAGCCTGTCCTAAACGACTGATAGCCCCCTCCCTAAACGACTTATAGCCCCCGACCTAAACGACTGATAGCCCCGCCCAGTGGCAGAAGGTGGATTTATCTGATGGATCATCTGTTGAACTGCATCCCAATCATCACAAATACTGCAGAAGACCTACTGGAACTCACATGAACTCAAGATTCTCACGGAAATCAGTCAAGTTTGGTGAAGGAAAAATCATGGTTTGGGGTTACATTCAGTATGGGGGCGTGTGAGAGATCTGCAGAGTGGATGGCAACATCAAAAGCCTGAGGTATCACGACATTTGTGCTGCCCATTACATTACAAACCACAGGAGAGGGCAGATTCTCCAGCAGGATAGCGCTCCTTCTCATACTTCAGCCTCCACATCAAAGCTCCCGAAAGCAAAGAAGGTCAAGGTGCTCCAAGAATGGCCAGCCCAGTCACCAGAGATGAACATTACTGAGTCATTGCAGAGATGTATGGATGCAGTCCTCCAAGCTTTTGAGAGTCATACACAATATTAATTATTTTTCCACTGCACCATGACTTTATAATCTATACTCTACATTATTTCTGTTCAGTGGCAAGACTTTTGTAAGACTTTGCTGTCCTAATACTGTACATATATGTTGTCAAAAACTGTTAAAAACTTGTTGCTGCCTTAAATTATTAAGTTGAATTAAATATATACAGGTGAAGTCAGAATTATTCGCCCCCCTTTGATTTTTTTTTCCCCTTTTTAAATATTTCCCAAATGATGTTTAACAGAGCAAGTAAATTTTCACAGTATGTCTGATAAAAAAATTTTCTTCTGGAGAAAGTCTTAATTGTTTTATTTCAGCTAGAATAAAAGCAGTTTTAATTTTTTTTAAAAGCCATTTTAAGGTCAAAATTATTAGCCGATAGTCTACAGAACAAACCATCATTATACAATAACTTGCCTAATTACCCTAACCTGCCTAGTTACCCTAATTAACCTAGTTAAGCCTTTAAATGGCACTTTAAGCTGTATAGAAGTGTCTTGAAGAATATCTAGTCTAATATTATTTACTGTCATCATGGCAAAGATAAAATAAATCAGTTATTAGGGATGAGTTATTAAAACTATTACGTTCAGAAATGTGTTGAAAAAATCTGCTCTCCCTTAAACAGAAATTGGGGAAAGAAATAAACAGGGGGGCAAATAATTCTGACTTCAACTGTATATATATATATATATATAATTTCCTGTTAATTTACTCACCCTCAGTTAATCTATGACATTAGGTGTCTTTCCTTCTTAAATAATATTCAGTTTCTTACACAGAACAATCATTTCACTTTGCAAGACATCAGTGTATCATCAGACACCAAGACTATTTTCATCATGAACAGGACGTCAACATGACGTCACAATGATGTTGTACCCCAACACTGTGGGATGTTGCATTTTTTTGGAAATGAAAATCAGGTTGACATCAGAAACCAACATCAGGCTGACGTCAATGTCCAACGTCCAACCTAAAATCAACCAAATATCAACGTCGAATGATGTTACAGCTTGATGTTGTGAGAACATTAGCACTATGAGGTCTATCGGATGTTGGATTTTGGTTGCCGTACCTGACGAATAAATGTCAGTATTTAACGTTAATATGACGTTGGTTTAAGCTGCTGGCTCGATGTTGGATTTGGGTCACTTTCCTATACAAACGAAACTCAACCAAATATCAACGTCATTTGACATCGTTTGATTGGATGTCAAAATAACGTTGGCTTTAGGCACTGGCTAGACATTAAATTTTGGTCACCTGTTGTCACGACCTAAATCCAACCTAATATTAACATTTTATAATGTTGTGTGCCTGCTGGGTGGATTTTGACAAATTTTCTTTGTGGTGTTTACTTTAATTAAAAAAATAAATACAAAGTAAACCATTCACTGCCAATTGACATTTTCATTTTTGGCTGAACTATCACTTTGAATCTGTTTCAAGAGTTCACACTTAGCTGATGATTGTTAATAAAGCGTGTTTGGCATGCTGTCCCGGGAGAGAGCCCTGAGCTCAGAATATCCTCGAGACCGGGGCTCCCTCCCGTTTGAAGGGCGAGATGAGAGTTTGAGCTCGGGTGGGTCTCTTCAAAATGAAGATGACTGGAGTAGAAAGCTCTGGTAATTTATAGTGTGTCAGTATTCATCTGATTGGTACAAATATACAGAGCTAATGCTGTACCAGCTGTGTTCAATTATAAGCACGTGATCCTCTCGAAATTAGTTTATAAATAAACCACACTTCATGAATCGTGGCTCTTTAGAAGACTTGCATTTATCTATGCTATTCACGCTAGATCACTTATATTTTGTCTTTATAAATATTTGAAGAAAGGCTTGATTTAGTTTGTAGGGACCAAAAAAATAAATCTCAATTGGTGTTTATAAATAACGAAAGACTCAATGAGCATCTTTGGGTGAATTACACAAACATTTCTGCAGTACAAATCTACATTTTTTTTGATGCAGTTTACTCTCTGACACATCTTACCCCGCTCCCTGCCCTATGGTATTTAAATCTTTATAGGTTCTCACATAGACCGTTTATTTTAAACATAACATTTACTTGACAACAGAATCAAAACAGAATCACCACTGCTGCACAAAAAGAAGAAAAGCCTTGCTGAAATGGCAATAAAACATCACTGGAAAAATCCTTTCGATTTATAGTCGGAGCACATTTTTTAACATGACAGATTATCCACAGTTGTATAAAACTTCAGTGAGTACTTAATTGGACAATTACTTTGGGTAAAACCACTACATAGCTTCAGCAGTGCGATCTGAGCAGGATTGTCAACACTCAGTAGTTCGCTTGTTTTCAAATGTTACAGCTTTTCCAGTAACAACATGTTTGTTCTAACAATTAGCGGTATAGCGTGTGAAGATGGTACAATACTGTGTTTATAGTGCATTGTTTTGTATGTGCAGCTTTAGAGCTAAGCAAAACTACAAAAAAGGCACTTGCACGCACTTCCCAGAAGGCTCTCTGGTTCAAGTTCATTGTCCTGAATTTGGTCGTGCGTTAAGGTCAAAGTAAACAATTATTCACTTAAAGGGGACCTATTATGCAAAAATCGTTATTAGAAGAGCTTTGAACACAGTTGTGTGGTAACAGTCTATGAATATAACCAGCTTCTAATACTAAACAATCATTAATTGTATTGTTTATAATCAGACTTGATAAAAACAGTCTGCAGAGACACTTTGATTGACATTCTGCCTTTGTACGTGTCATCAGAGGGGCAAAGCCCCACCTACTAGTGACCAGTGGTGTTGTCGGGGATATACGTATACTCAGTATGCCTACTTTTTTCCACAAGCTGCTTGGGTATTACCACTGCTGATGACCAATAATTGCATATACCCTCGGTATACTCACTTGTTTAGCTTATTAGACTTCCCTAATGTACATGTATATGTTCACGTCCCCTTTAACTGTATACCAAATGTTTGTTTTTTTTAACTCGCATCTTAATATGCTGCAATTGGAGCCTTTTTGTATAACTTGCGCCATTCCCACCCCTGACAACCGCAGCAGCTGTGAGAAAATTTCATGAGTTTTTCGAAGACCATGACAAGTCAACTGAATGATGTCTCGCTGAAACGTTCAGTTAAATTATAAAACAGCATGGGAGTTGCTTTAGCCCCTCTATATTTCAATTCAGCCCCCCTAAAAGTTTAGCTTTTTTTCTTCTGTTGAACACAAAAGAAGATATTTTGAAGAAAGCAGGAAACCTGTAACCATTGACTTCCAAAGTATATGTATGTATATATAATGAATCAAAGAAACATTTTCCTACATTCATTTAAAATTTGGGTTGGGTGGCTAATAGCACACCACCTTTTCTTTTAGGACTACACCACTGCTAGTGACCATCTCTCCCTCATTAGCATTGGACGTTAGTCTTGTTTTTAATCTGCCACTATGCTGACACATAGGCATTTGTAGCTCTGCCCTCTTCTGAAAAGAATCTCATTTGAATTTAAAGCGACAGTCACCAAAATTGCACTATTTTGGATCAAAGCCTAAAAGGGTCCGTTTCAGATAACAGGTCCCCTTTAATGCAAATCATCTCTTTTTAATGTTCATTAATTGCTTATTATTAGTATGCTCTTAATGCGATTTATATATTTTCAGTTTCCTTTATTTCACATTGATATTTTAGCTCAAAATGCCACACAAGTAATGTTTTATAACTCTTTGAATCCATTTTGAAGCCTTTTTGGTGACCGTCGCTTTAAATTCAAATAAGATTGTGCTCTTTTTCAAATGAGGGCGGAGCTACAGATGCCTGTGTGTCAGCATAGCGACAGATTCAAAACTCTAATGATGGATGGCTGCTTCTCATTTAGGGCTGTTTATGCTAATGAGGGAGAGATCAGCCATGTGGATTGGGTGCCTTTTCTTGCTCTTAAAGAAAAAGTGGCCCCTAAAAATGAAAGTGCCCCCGCACCACCCCAACACCCCTTGCTCATTCTTTACTTCGCGATCACCCCCGCCCTTCACTTTGCGAAGCATTCCCCCCCTTTTTTTTCACTTTACGAACACCCCCATCCCTCTCCAACTTTGCAATCACAACCCCAACCCCCCCCTCCCGTTCTTTACTTCAAGATTACAACACCCACAACCCCCCTCACCCCCGTTCTTCACTTCACAAAAACAACCACTACTCCCAATCACCATCCACCCCCACCACTGCCCCGCACTCACCCAGCCCGTTCTTCACTTCGAGCACCTGCCCGACAAAAGGTGTCTGCACGGCATTGGAAGAGATGGTCACTAGTGGGCGGGGCTTTCCCCCTCTGATGACACGTACAAAGAGAGAATGTCAATCAAAGTGTTTCTGCAGACTGTTTTTATCAAGTCTGATTATTACAAAAAAATATTATTAAATTTTGACCATTGGAAGCTGGTTATATTCACACACTGCTGACACACAACTGTGTCTAAACCCCTTATAATAGTGATTTTTGCAAAATAGGTTCCCTTTAAATTATTAGTAGCCTGTAGCTTGGGAAGATAGTGTTTCACAAGTACTTCAACACTGGTTTATATCAAGTACTGTGACACATGTGGCGCCTTGTTTTTATCGTATTGGATGAAGTAGCAGAGACAATTTGACAGCTTTATTATTGACCGTTTGTAATTTTCAGCTGAAACTGGCTGGCGTTCATAGTAATTTGTACCTCCTGATTCCCTGTGAGAAATCTGACTCAAATGTTGAGGCGGACTGAAATGGGAAACATTTTTAGCCGAAGAGCTTCCCATTGAGCAGAATTGTGTTTAGCAGCGGAGATATCCAATACCGCTCAGACGTTTAATTGCATTTCCATCTGTGTGTGTGTGTGTGATTGTGTGTGTGTGTGTGTGTGTGTGTGTGTGTCGTCCTCTGCGAGTTGCGTTAAGGATATTTTCAAGGTCACACACCAAGAACAGGCCAACTAAATCCCACCCAAGAGCTCAAGAATCACCCTCAACGGTCCATTAAAAGAGCTCAGATGTGTTCTGGTCATTGCATGTATTCACGGTGCTGGTCTGTCAGCGAGTGTTTCGCTTTGTGGTTACTAAACACTATTTGTGACACTGAAAGGTAGACATTTGAAAGGTGTTGTTTCGAGCCTAAAAGGGCCCTCATGGAGTTTCAGACTGGCAGGATTTTCTTTATACTATGAAACACTGAAGATATTTTTGACTACGTTCTTCAAAATATGTTTTGTGATTTATTGGCTGATGCTATTTGTGTCTTCCTAAAGAAAGTCATACATTTGAAGTGACAAAAGTGGAAGTAAATGATGACAGAATTCTCATTTTTAGGTGGTTTTAGGTTTATAACAGATTTGCAAAAAATGCTTTTTTATTTGGAGTTTTGGTCTTGTTTCTAGTCCAAATATCTAAAGATTCTTAAGACAAGATGCATTTTGTAGACAAGCAAGAAGTATTGTCTTGTTTTCAGAAATAATATGTAAAAAAGAAATGAGTTTTTCCTTAAAACAAGCGAAATAATCTTATATCAATGCAAAAATTGAGATGGTCCAACTGATTGGTCTACTGCTTTAGAACTGACGTTGTGTGTGTGGAGCTGTGTGTAAAAGTTGAAGTTTTATTTTTACTTGACTCTAAATAACCCAGTGCTCTATTAAAGACCAGGGGTGCCATAAAAAATAAAAGTTTATTAAGTGAAGCATAAATCAAAATTTAAATGGACATAAATATATATTTATTTATTTATTCATTCATTCATTGTCCTTTGGCTTAGTCCCTTTATTTATCAGAGGTCACCATAGCGGAATGAACTGCCAACTTATCCAGCATATGTTTTACACCGCTTCCAGCTGCAACCCAGTACTGAGAAACACCCATACACTCTCATTCACACACATACACTATGGCCAATTTAGTTTATTCAATTTCCATATAGCGCATGAGTTTGGACTGTGGGGGAAACCGGAGCACCCGGAGGAAACCCACGCCAACACGGGGAGAACATGCAAACTCCACACAGAAATGCCTAAGATATATTTAAATGTGTCTATTTAATTGTGTTTTTAATTATGCAATAAAACAATGCATTTTAAAATATTTGATATAAATTATTATATATTAATATAAATTTAATATAAATATTTTTTTATTAAAATAATGATTAATAGACCATTTTATTACCATTTTTTATTCATGTTCTAAAACGCTGATTAATCAGACAGTAAAAAGGCTAATTAAATGTGAATTTAAATGATTTATTTATATTTTACATAAATTAATGTATTATAATTTATAAAATGTTTATGTAAATAAATATTTTATATTTGATTAATCAGCATTTAAAACACTAATTAAACAACAGTTGACTATTTGACTAAATTTATTTATACATTTAAAAATGATATTTAAATGCATTGTTTTATTGCTTTATTAAGTGAAGTTTCACAAACTAATTTCGAGAGGAGCACATTATATGATTGATTGCGGCTGGTCTCTCATCTGCAGTCAGTAGTAATCCAATCAGATTAATCCAAACACACAATAAGTAGCCAGTCTATGTTGAGTGATCGGCGTGACCCATGGCGCATGCCTTGCGGGTTGCCGTGCATTTATACCTCTGCGCGCTGTTTCTGTCGCTCTGCAATAACACTTCTGAAACACTAGCTGACAGTAGGTGTTTATGTTCCTCTGTGTCGAGTTTCTTCGCTGGTGTTTTGTTTTTTCTGAACGCTTCCTTAATGTACAAGTAGCTCAAACTCGCTCATTTTGAGGCTGGAATAGGCAGACGTGCAACAACTTTAATCATGAGGTGAACACAAAACGACAGTTTCTATCTGGAGCTCGTTCACTGGACTCCACACTTGTAAACACTCGCTCCATCGGGCTCGCGTGGCTCTCACCTCCGCCCACACTCACAGAGCCGAACAATCACAGAGATTTTGCTACGGGTCGTTGTGACGTGTAGTGACATTTTTTGAGAGGTGCGCGTCAGCATCGCCGAAGGCCATGATGAGGGCTATGCGACCACGCCTAGGCTGCCTCGGAGCATACGCGTGCGCTTGGCGCAGAAGTATAAATCAGCCTTTACTCTTTTATCTTTGTTTTTGAAGAATCCCCCCATCCACCCCATCTGCTCCTTTTCCTCATTTACCAGGGAGAGCGCTCGAGACCTTCCAGATCTCGTACCCCCTTACATGCTCATTGACCAGGCGGGAGCCCTGGGCTCAATTATCTCTGAGCTCAGGGCTCTCTCTCAGGACAGCATGCCAAACCTGCTTTTATCATCAAGCAATATCTAAGTCTAAACTTTTAAAATGACATTTAAATAGACACATTTACTTTTTTGTCCATTTTAATTGTAGTCATTTATATGCATTGTTATGCTTCAATTATTAACTTTTAACAACTTTTAATAACTATTAATAATTTGATCATTTTAACTGGAACTTCTGCTCCTCCAAATTGCTCATGTGTGCGACACTTCAAAATACACGAGACATAAGAGCAATGGCAAGACATGAGTGTAATGGTCATGCATGTCCATCAATTGCATGTTAACATTGTAAAACAATGTAAAAGTAGCGCACTGGAATGGAAAACAAATGCATTCTGATTGAATGAGCCCAAAGACTTGCACTTATTGTTTTGAAGGTGTATGAACTATACAATAATTACATTTTGGTGCATTTTCAGGTTCATGAGGTATTTGACTGCGACGCCTGTGATAAAAAGTTCATCTCCACCAATCAGCTGAAGAGACACATGATCACACACTCTGGTAAATTCACACACTAGTAAAGGTGATGATACACAGGTGACTTTTAGAGCAACTTTTGACAATATTGCCCTTGATGGGCAACCAAATGAGAAACATGGCAACTATTTAGCGTACCGGACATTAAGCAACAGCCATTCAGACAGGAGCAAATCTGCTGCCAAATCATATCATAAGTAAACAATCCTTCAATACACTCCCTCCAAACCACCTCCACTTTCCCCGTGGCTTATTATCAAAGCTAAAATAATGAACGCACAACAAGAAGGAGGTTGTCCTTCTGTCTCAGAGGTCTACAGACAATTCCTTTGTCTTCATGCTTGGTTTGTGCTTGGACATGCACTGTCAACCGTGGGACCTTATATAGGACCACAGCTGAACTCTAATGAAGCTGCTGAAACATCTTAATAATAATAATTCCTTACATTTTATATAGCGCTTTTCTGGGTACTCAAAGCGCTTTACACATAGGGGGGAATCTCCTCATCCACCACCAGTGTGCAGGATCCACCTGGATGACGCGACGGCAGCCATTTTGCGCCAGACCGCACACCACACACCAGCTGAATGGTGGAGAGGAGACAGAGTGATGAAGCCAATTATGATATGGGGATTGTTAGGAGGCCATGATAGACAGAGGCCAGTGGGCAGGATGGCCAGGATGCCGGGGTTAAACCCCTACTCTTTTTCGAAGGACATCCTGGGATTTTTAATGACCACAGAGAGTCAAGACCTCGGTTTAACCTCTCATCTGAAAGACGGCGCTCACTGAGCAGTATAGAGTCCCCGTCACTATACTGGGGCATTAGGACCCACACAGACCACAGGTTGGGCGCCCCCTGCTGGTCTCACTAACACCACTTCCCGCAGCAACCTAGCTTTCCCATGTGGTCTCCCATCCAGGTACTGACCGGGCGCAGCTTAGCTTCAGTGGGCGACCATGTGAGACTTGCAGAGAGCTAGCTGCCGGCAGAGAATGATATTAATTCATCTTAAAAATGATCAGTGGAAACAGAATGTACCTGAGCTCAATTTAGAGCTTCACGCCAAAGGCTGTGAATACTGATGTACATGTGATTTTACAGCTTTTTTATTTATAATAAATTTGCAACAATTTCAAAAACCCTTTTTCCACATTGTCATTATGGGGGATTGTGTGTAGAATGTTGAGGAAATACATGAATTTAATCCATTTTGGATTAAGGCTGTAACATAAAATATGTGGAAAAATGAAGCGCTATCAATACTTTCCGGATGCACTGAATGATCTTGTGTATGTATGTATGTGTGTGTGTGTGTGTGTATGTGTGTGTAGAGAAGCGTCCGTACACCTGTGAGATCTGCAGTCGCAGCTTTAAGCGTCTGGATCAGGCCACGGCTCACAAGATCATCCACAGCGAGGACAAACCGTACAAGTGTAAGCTCTGCTGGAAGGAGTTCGCCCATCGCAACGTCTACAAGAACCATAAAAAGGTGTGTGTGAGTGTGTGCTGTCTTGAGAGTCCGGCATCCTGTGTTTCTGAACCTACAGTTTAATGGGATAGTTTACCCAATTAAGGAAACGGTGTTGTACGCGCTCCACTGAAGACATCCATTGACCTACATATTTAATTCAGTTTGTTAAGTGCCAAGATTTGTTTCAAAACTATTTCTAATTTCAGTTCTAATCTCCAACAAACAAATAAATTAACAATAATAAGGAATTGTGGTCAAAAACACTGAGTTATGTCCAAACACACATCCTGTTCTTATGCCCCATAAGGTGATGCAGACGTCTCCAAAACCACACAGGTGGACAAATCTACACATGTGTTTATTAAAAACAAATATAAATACGCAGATAATCAATAATACTGCTAATAATAATAATAACATTATACAGATGCAGATTGTCATGAATAAACTGAGAAAGCCCCCCGAGATGAAGAAGGCAAGGAGATTTTATATCTATGTAAAAAATCATCATTTCTGTATCGTTTTAATCCTTGAATTGTTTTCGTCTGTAAAGATATTTGTGTGTTGCTGTACATCCTGTGTGTATTAAGCAATTTGTACGTTTGTATCGGCCCTGCGTAGGCACATAACTAACGTGCTCTTTAAACTCCCCATTACAAAACCATTGACTTTAGAGCAGCTTTCAGTTGGTCAATGGCGCGGTCTGTTTCAGTTCCTCGAAATAGCAACGCGTCAACAATGCACCGTAACACACACTCCTTCCACACTCCCACAAAGTGGCACAAATAGATTTGCTATTTAAACATGGTGCAAAACATGAAAATGACAACTGCGCCGGTCTGGAAACAGCAACAAATCACGTCCGACCTGCTGTATTTTGCCGGGGGTTTGATAGCGTCCCCACAGCTCATGCAAGATTTGGTGACTTTTGTTCTTCAGTAGAACATATGAAAGCAGATTCTGAGCTAAGTCCGTGGTTCTTGGTGACACATACATAGATAAGAACATACAGAGGAGTCCAAATCAATAGGCATGTCTCCTGATGACACACTGAGGTCTTGTGAAGCTAAACCATCGCTCCGTGTAGGTAATGTACAATATTAATAATAATAATAATAATAATAATAATAATAATTCCTTACATTTATATAGCGCTTTTTTGGGCACTCAAAGCGCTTTACACATTGGGGGGGAATCTCCTCATCCACCACCAGTGTGCAGCATCCTCCTGGATGACGCGACTGCAGCCATTTTGCGCCAGACCGCACACCACACACCAGCTGATTAGTGGAGAGGAGACGGTGATTAAGCCAATTATGATATGGGGATGGTTAGGAGGCCATGATGGACAGAGGCCAGTGGGCAGATTTGGCCAGGATGCCGGGGTTAAACCCCTACTCTTTTTCGAAGGACATCCTGGGATTTTTAATGACCACAGAGAGTCAGGACCTCGGTTTAACCTCTCATCCGAAAGACGGCGCTCACTGAGCAGTATAGAGTCCCCGTCACTATACTGGGGCATTAGGACCCACACAGACCGCAGGTTTGGCGCCCCCTGCTGGCCTCACTAACACCACTTCCGGCAGCAACCTAGCTTTCCCATGTGGTCTCCCATCCAGGTACTGACCGGGCGCAGCTTAGCTTCAGTGGGCGACCATGTGAGAGTTGCAGAGAGCTAGCTGCCGGCTAATTTTAGCTGTAATCCACAGCCTGGTTCAATAGTTTTCAACACATGTGCGACTAGTTTGGTCGCTTTAATGATGAAAAAGCGAGAGCGTGTGCTTTTACAGGAGGTCAGGTGACGCAGTTTGTTGATAGATATTGGTGATCGTGTCACCAGCTCTTGCGCTTTCATTATCAAAAGCAACCCGACTACAATCGTACTACATTAACACTGTGGATTAATGCTAATAGTCATTAAATTTCCTTCGGCTTAGTCACTTTATTCATCAGGGGGTCGCCACAGCCGAATGAACCACTAACTATTCCAGCATATGTTTTACGCCCTTCTAGCTGCAACCCAGCACTTGGAAACACTCATACACACTCATTCACACACACTCATACACTATTAATTTAGTTTATTCAGTTAACCTATAGCGCATGTGTTTGGACTGTGGGGGAAACTGGAGCACCCGGAGGAAACCCACACCAACACGGGGAGAACATGCAGACCCAGCCGGGGCTCGAACCAGCGACCTTTTTGCTGTGAGGCGACAGTGCTAACCACTGAGCCACCGTGCCACCGTTAATGCTAATAATTTTGTAAATAATGTTCAATTTCTTACAGAAATTCAGTGTGTCGTCAGGAGCAATGCATGGCTATTGATCTGTATGTGTTTATTTTGAATCTAATAAACCTGTTACCACTCACTGCCATTATATGACTCACCAAGAGCCTCAGATTCAGCTCAAAATCTTCTTAAATGATCTACTGAAGTTAATCTTTGATGACCTGTGTGTGAGTAAATGAACAGGACATCTGAATTTTTGGGTGAACTATCCTTTTAAAGTCAGACAGAGATGCAGAATTAAACAGAACAGACAGATGGTTGGACGGGCTGATAGATTGATCCCGAAGATTTTTTTTTGTCCCAAATAAACTGCTGGCATCTTATCTTAATGGAGATCTGAAGGCCAATCAGCCACCGTGGAGCCTCATCAAACCCCTCAGACTAACCCTGACCTGGGCTGACCCTTACACCTCTGACCTTTACACCCTGCCGATAACATTAACCTCAAACCCCACACAGATCTCAGCCGGAGACTGTGTGAAACGCATCCAGATCTGGACGGATAATAAAACAACGGTCACTTTCTTGATAAAACAGAGTGTTCAGTTTCCACAAACTACATTAAAGCTCATTTGTCCAAGGAAGCATTACTTTTAGTTCATTTTCCATGTTTGGGAATAAGGCTCTGTCCACACGAACATGAGTATTTTCAAAACCAGGACTGCGTCCGAAACCGCATACTTCCATACTATACAGTACGCTAAAATCAGTATGCGAGCCGAGTAGTATGTCTGAATTCATAGAATTCGAAAATCAGTATGCGAGAAGTACCCGGATGACTTAATACTTCCGGCGAGATTCTGAAGTGCGCATCCCATGCACGCTGCGCTATCCCATGATGCCCCGCGAGAGAATTCATGAATGGAAGTGAAGCGACGCAACTGACGCAGGTAGGTCACGTGACCATGACAAAATGGCGGATGTAGTACGTCCGAATTCCATTCATACTTCTTACACTCATACTGTATAGAACGCACTTTTCTAACGGTCGAGTAGTACGTTTAAATTCAAATGCAGTACCTGCTGAGTAGTAGGCGGTTTCAGACGCAGCCCAGAATTTGTTTTCTACACGGTTTGGCTGTTTGTCCACATGAAAACCAAACGCCAACCTCCCGCTCTCCCTCGGGAAGCCAATACGGAAGTAACTGAAACTGCAATTCATCGAAATTCCGCTAGTCCTGGCTCCATAATAGAGCAAATTTCTATTGAGCCCACTGTTAGAATGGCCAACTTTACAGCAGAAAAAAAGGTGTTTACAGCCTGGTACAAGGAACGATTTTGGTTCATATAGCTAATATTACCCTTTGTGACAACTGTGAGGGGGGTGAATTTTTTTAAAACTCATCCGTTTCCTTTATATTAGGTTATATTAAGTTTGCATAATTAAGGCCGTGGCCACTTGAGTGACAGCTAGGTCTCGCTGGTCGCCGTCACTTCACCTCGGCTGATTACGGCTGATTAGCCGCTGATCTCGGCATATTCATCGTATTTTTGTGTTGTTTTATGTGGCTTTACACAGTCAGCTGCCTTTTCGAATTATTTCCTACAATTATCAGATGATATGGCATGCTGTGTGCACTTAATTGTGCTCACAAGCCATTCACGTGGCCTCCGTTTGCCAGGTGAGTGAAATTATACCATCTCTATGAATGTATTTGTTTTATTTAAGATCATTTATAATGTTCTTTAGAGCTGTAATGCACTCCAGAATCTGACAGATTGATTAGCTGTAGGCTCCAGAACAGTCATCTGAAGCGTTGTCATACAGTGTTCTGCCTGGACTTCATAATTAGCCTTGCATTTACTAACACAGACTATATCTGAAGTTTTTGGAAGTAATTCGCACTTTCCTTATGTTGAAAAACGTCATAAGCACAATGCTTAGTGGCTCAATGTGTAACGCGCTTATGACGTTGCTTATGAAACAGTGTTTTTAAAAGTCTAAACACTTTATTGATTAAGTGTACAACCAAGCACATGTGGTCAGAACACAAACGAGTCGCAGGTGATGAAGTATTAAGCGTTTCTCCCATAGGAAAGCCCGTCTAAGCAGAATGCCAGCATGCCTCTGTAGCTCCGCTCACGCTCCGCCTCTTTGCCCGTGTATGGTATGCCCGGGGTTGGTGCGATGACGCGCGAACAAAATGGCGACGGTCGGCCACGCCTTCTGGTAGCTTCTTTTGGGTTCTTCATAAACCTATGGGTGACGTCACGGATACTACGTCCATATATTTTACAGTCTATGGTGAAAACGCAGTGTCAGGTGATTGAAATCGCAACTTTCTGAAAACAAATAAGAGAGAAAATAGATGTTTGATAATGTTTAACTAGGTAGAACGAACACACAAAACAGATGAAAATTAGACCTAATTATTACATTATATAACTTTTAGAGCTGATATAATTAGTGTTTTTATTCAAAATGGTTTCCTTAGATTCAAAAGTTTTAGTGACTCATTGAAATTCTAGAATCAATCATATGTAGTTAATGTATTGTGTGGGTTGTCCTAACCCTAACCCAATCAAGTTCATGGGCTATTTTATATTTGCTTTATCATTCACCGGTGGAAATTGTAAGTTTGTTTGGAAACTTGTTTTTCAAATTAAAGTTAAATTGTTTTTAATGAAGTCAAATTAAACTAAAAGAGGAAATCAAATGTAAGTTTGTTAATTAAGTTTATGGGATATTTTATGTTTGCTCATTATCATTCACCAGTGGAAATTGTACTGTAAATATGATTCTCCGCAACAAGACATGTAACAATAATGCCGAGTTCAGACTGCATGATTTTAGCCCTGATTTTGAGAAAAGGCAGACAAATGCCTGAAATCCCACGTGAATCGGTGCTTGTTCATGTGAGTAACAATCACACAGTGTAAACTATCAAAAACAAGATCTGAGAGAATCGCCGACACCCGTCAGATATTTGGCATGCTAAGTGAAGTTTAATTTTAAGTGAAGTTTATGTATAAACTAATTTCGAGAGGATCACGTGCTTATTATTGCTAGCGGCTGGACCCACATTATCCAAATCACCATGCACCAATCAGATGATCCCTAAGTTACTATAAATACCCCGGGTTCCATATCACCGATATCTTCGCTTTGAAGAATCCCCCCTTCCACCCCTACTTCTCTTTTCTAGATGGGTGACACGGTGGCCCAGCGCTTAGCACTGTTGCCTCACAGCAAGAATGTCAATGGTTCTAGGCTTTACCAAACCAGCGGGCATTTCTGTGTGGAATTTGCATGTTCTCCCCGTGCTCACGTGGGTTTTCCCCGGGTCCTCTGGTTTCCTCCCACCGATTAAAAACACGCAACCTAAGTTATTGATTAATCAACACAACTTGCTCCCTATCTAGTACCTATCTCGTTAAAGAGAACTACTATCTGCTCTTCAATCACTACGATGGGGGAGTTCTCGAGATCTACCTGAGCTCGATCTCCCCTCGCTTTGCAACGGGAGGGAGCCCCGGGCTCGAGGATCTCATGAGCTCAGGGCTCTCTCCCGGGACAGCATGCCAAACAAGCTTTATAATTAATCATCAGCTAAGTGTGAACTCTTGAAACTAATTTCGAGAGGAGCACGTGCTCATGATTGACCCAGGCCCACATTAGCTAATCATGATCCTCCAATCAAAGGATCCCAAGTCACTATATAGTATATATCCTCATTTCCTTTCTACAACTATCTTCGTCTGAAAGAAACCCCCCTCCTCCCCTTCTTCCACCTTTATCCAGAATGGGCGGCACGATGGCCCAGTGACTAGCACTGTTGCCTCACAGCAAGAATATCAAAGGCGTCGGGTCCCCGCTGGGCCATATGGTATTTCTGTGCGAAGTTTGCATGTTCTCCCCGTGTCCGCGTGGGTTTCCCCTGGGTTCCCCGGTTTCCTCCCACCGTCCAAATATGCTCTATATTATAGATAAAATAAGCCTTATACTAATACTCTCAGGAAGTTCACCTTGGCCTCAGCAGCGGAGGAGTTTGAGATCGACCTGAGCCCGAGGATCCCATGAGCTCAGGGCGCTCTCCCGGGACAGCACTATGTATAAACCATGAGCTAAGTGTGAACTCTTGAAATATCTGGAGCTGTTCAAAATCATGCCGTGTGAAATGAGTTCTGATTAAAAATAACATCGGCGATCACCTACAGCCAATGAGAGAGCAGCATTTACTAGTGTGGGTATCTGCAGGCCAGTGGGAGGTGGGAGGAGAAGTTAAAAGCGCTCATTTTCAGTTTATTTGGACCCAAGAAATGGAGAAACAACTAGTGTAAATTTGGCAGGAGCACACGTGTCTGTTTGACGTGTCAACCAGGTCAAAAAAGAAAAAAGTTGAGAAGGAATTGCTAATTCCCTTCAAAGGCCAGGAGAGCAAAATAAGTACATTCTCTACCCCAATAAAGGCTTCTTTCTCAGTATGTAGTTAATAACAAAAGATATACTACGTGACCTCATGTTGTTTCCATGTCACTTTTCATGTGTGTTTGCTTGTGAGATGTAGTTTGTGGACTGAGACAAAGTTGTCTGAGATTCTTCCTATTGTAAAGTCATGCAGTGTGAAACCCCCAGTCGCCGATCCATGCAGTGTAAACACAGCAGCGACGAAACGCTAGCCCAGAGAGTCATGCAGTGTGAAAACATCTGTGACGCGACTACTTTAAAAATCATGTCTGAACTTCATAAGGAGGTTAAATGAATTATGAGTTGTGTTTTCTGTTGTTAAATGAAAGTTTTCTGCTTTTCTGTAGACTCATTCAGAGGAGAGGCCTTTCCAGTGCGAGGAGTGCAAGGCTCTGTTTCGTACCCCATTCTCTTTACAGCGCCACCTCCTCATTCATAACAGTAAGTGTGTGTGTGTGTGTGTCATATGAAAACATTTTTCCCATTACATTTTTTTCCTGGATTCCTTTAATGCTTGAATCAACTTTAATGGCTTATAATGAACACTTTCATAAATGCTTAAAAACACTTGCAGTACACAAAATAGTTTTTAAATGTTTGTCATTAAAATCCATTGTAGTCCGTCAGCATCGTCATTAGCATGTCCTATCAGCTGTTATTATTATTTGACATTTCTTAAGTGTAATTGAAATACAGTAAAAATGGGGAACTCCAGCAATATGAGGAATGAGAACAATCATTCATTTTCTTTTCGGCTTAGTCCCTTTATCAATCTGGGGTCGCCACAGCGGAATGAACCGCCAACTTATCCAGCATGTGTTTTACGCAGCGGATGCCGTTCCAGCCGCAACCCATCCCTGGGAAACATCCACACACTCATTCACACTCATACACTACGGACAATTTAGCCTACCCAATTCACCTGTACCGCATGTCTTTGGACTGTGGGGGAAACCGGAGCACCCGGAGGAAACCCACGCGAACACAGGGAGAACATGCAAACTCCACACAGAAACGCCAACTGACCCAGCCGAGGCTCGACCCAGCGACCTTCTTGCTGTGAGGCGACAGCACTACCTACTGCGCCACTGCGTCGCCTGTAATGAGAACATTTTATTCATTCATTCAATCTTTTGACTTAGTCCCTTTATTAATCTGGGGTCGCCACAGCAGAATGAACCGCCAACTTATCCAGCAAATGTTTTACGCAGCGGATGCCCTTCCAGCTGCAACCCATCACTGGGAAACATCCATACACACTCAGGGCGTACTCACACTATGCTATCCGAACCGTGCCCAGGCCCGTTTCCCGGATCGTTTAAGAAGTGTGAGTGCTCTGAATCGGGCTCGGGCACGGTACACTTGGCCGGCCCTGGCCCGATTGAAAGAGGTGTGCCAGAGCGCGGTTCACTTGGGCTCAGGCGCGGTACGCTTACAGTGTGAGTGCAAGCGTGCCTAAGCCCGAAACTGAAAGCGAGAAATGAGGCTGTGATATGCCCTAAATGACCCATCTGCGCTTAAATTACCCATTTAAAGTCCTCGTAAATAAAAAAAAGTCCTCGCCTACACAAATCTGTTTGATATGGATTAATTAATCATTCGTACTGTTCAATGAACGCAAACTGTCGAAGTTTATTAAAGATGCAAACCCCTCACTGCACTACAGCTGCACCTTCAGCAAACCTCCTAATTCCTGCAGCACGAGGACTTTATGATTGTTTATGAGCGTCAGAGTGGCTGATCTGTTCGGCGAAATATTTGACTGCGTGTCACCGCATATGAAACTACTTAAACGATATAACTATAACTTACTAAAGAAATCTCCACTGTGCTGAGCAAAAGCGCTTACTGAACTGCGCGTCATCAATGACGTAAGCGTGCCCAGGCCCGAATGTAATGTGAGTGCGGGCCGTCGGGGGAGAGGGGAGGGGGCGCAATTGTGCTTCGGCCCGGTTCAAGGCAACTGTACATAGTGTGAGTACGACCTTAATCACACACATACACTACGGCCAATTTAGTTCATCAATTTCCCTTATAGGTCATGTGTTGGGACCGTGGGAGAAACCAGAGCACCTGGAGGAAACCCACACCAACACGGGGAGAACACTTTAATGAAATAAAAAAATATTAAAATGAAAAAATAAATTTTAAAATTATTTATTTTCACCTTTATTACAAGTGTTGCTGGAGATTTTATTATTTATTATATTTGCTTTTTGTACACGCACCTTGTATGATGGTTGAGTGCTTCAGACCTTCCCTTAAGTGTAACCGGATAAAGCAATAACCCCTGTGGTTTACTGTGAATCTACAGTATAATAGCTAAAGTCACAACACAAAGTGGAACTGTTCTAAATTCATTGTAAACCACAGCATCATGGAGCTTATTGAGTTATTGTATGTATTATTGTATGCAGGCATATGTATTATAACAGCAGTTATAATACAGTTATTTCATACACATAATGAGGTTTCATAAAATAAAACTAAGCAAATAAAACAATTTTTTTTTGCTCGGCATTGACAGAGAAATGGTTGGAAAGTTACAGGTGTTTGTTTCTAAAGTATTTTCCAACAGCTGATTAGCCAATCAGAGTCAAAGACCAGAACTGTCCATATCATATTCCAAACATTAAATGATTCTTTGCATTAAATTTGCCACAACATGAGCGTATTTTTAAAATGAAGCACAACATCAGAACAAAGGGATTATTATTATTATTATTATTATTATTATTATTATTATTATTATTATTATTATTATTATTATTATTAATTATTGATTTTTATTGCACATATATTTAACCGGCCACTTTATTAGGTACACCTGTCCAACTGCTTGTTAATGCAAAATTCTAATCAGCCAATCACATGGCAGCAACTCAATGCATGTAGACATGGTCAAGACGATCTGCTGACGGTCAAAGCTAGCATCAGAATGGAGAAGAAAGGGGATTTAAGTGACTTTGAACGTGGCATGGTTGTTGGTGCCAGACGGGCTGGTCTGAGTATTTCAGAAACTGCTGATCTACTGGGATTTTCACGCACAACCATCTCTAGGGTTTACAGAGAATGGTCTGACAAAGAGGAAATATCCAGTGAGCGGCAGTTCTGTGGGCGCAAATGCCTTGTTGATGCCAGAGGTCAGAGGAGAATGGACTGGTTCCAGCTGATAGAAAGGCAACAGTAACTCAAATAAGCACTCGTTACAACCGAGGTCTGAAGAAGAGCATCTCTGAACACACAACACGTCCAACCTTGAGGCGGATGGGCTACAGCAGCAGAAGACCACACCGGGTGCCACTCCTGACAACTAAGAACAGGAAACTGAGGCTACAATTCACACAGGCTCACCAAAACTGGACAATAGAAGATTGGAGAAACGTTGCCTGGTCTGATGAGTCTCCATTTCTGCTGCCACATTCGGATGGTCGGGTCAGAGTTTGGCTTTAACAACATGAAAGCATGGATCCATCCTGCCTTGTATCAACAGTTCAGGCTGGTGCTGGTGGTGTAATGGTGTGGGGGATATTTTCTTGGCTCACTTTGGGTCCATTAGTACCAATTGAGCATCGTGTCAACGCCACAGCCTACCTGAGTATTGTTGCTGACCCTCTTCATCCCTTTATGACTACAGTGTCTCCATCTTCTGATGGCTACTTCCAGCAGGATAACGCACCATGTCATAAAGCACGAATCATCTCAGACTGGTTTCTTGAACATGACAATGAGTTCACTGTACTCAAATGGCCTCCACAGTCAGCAGATGTCAATCCAATAGAGCACCTTTGGGATGTGGTGGAACGGGAGATTCGCATCATGGATGTGCAGCCGACAAATCTGCAGCAACTGCGTGATGCTATCATGTCAATATGGAGCAAAATCTCTGAGGAATATTTCCAGTAGCTTGTTGAATCTACGCCACGAAAGATTAAAGCAGTTCTGAGGGCAAAACCTGTACCTAATAAAGTGGCCGGTGAGTGTATATTTTAAGTTCAACCAAACTTTTAGCAATGGTTTCTGTGTATACATGATATCAGAACAGTTTTCTGTCCAATCAGCTCTGGAGTTCCTCAGTTTGTGTCCTCGTAAGGGGAAACAAACTTTCTGTGCTTCAGTGTTCACAGATACTATCTGCTGGAGTCCCCCATTATCCAGTAAATCCCACTGTTCTGACTGGATCCTGCCACTCCGGCTGTGTTTTCTGCATTGCTGCAGTCGTGACGGCTGTGTTAGGTGTATGAGTAAATGTGAGCAGACTTTAGCTGAAAGTACTCTGACCCTGAGCACCACTGAACCCTGGGCTGTGTGTGTGTGTGTGTGTGTGTGTGTGTGTCTGCGGGACGAATCTCAGCGCTGCTATGCCCAGTCTAGACTGATCACACTGAGATTATTGAGCTGGAGGAATTTCCTGCTATCCTCCCTGGAGACACACACACACACACACACACACACACACACACACACACACACACACACACACACACACACACACACACATATCAGGGAAAACTACTGGGCAAACACTCTTTATGTATCTGGAGAAGAAGGTTGTTGTCTGGGTTTGGATTTGTGTGGGGTTTCTCTGATGTGTCCTGTATTTACAGTGTGTGTGTGTGTGTGTGTGTGCGCAATCACTTACGGCCCACTGTGACATAATCTGCTCCATCTGTGTCAATATTTGGTTATGAAATAAAGCTGTTTTTGTGACCATCTATTAAACACACATTATGGTTTTAAAAGGCCCAAGTGGCTCAGTGGGGCGATTCCTGCACAAACATTTCACAAACACCCCCGTCTGAGTGTGTGTGTGTGTGTGTGTATGTGTGTGTGTGTGTGTGTGTGTTTAGATCTTCATCAGGGTCTTTTGGCGCAGTATATTTATCACTTTATCAAAGGTTCAATATTTACTCTGCAGATCAGGCGTTCAGTTTGGTGATTGTTGGCGTTGAGCGATTGACTGAAACTGCAAATATGCACAATTTCTGTTTGAACATGTTTATTTTGAGTTCGTGTGTCAAAAATGTTCACAGTGGCTATAATTAAACCCTGCCTTTATCATTTTGGATGAGTTAACAGTATAGATTTTGGTATTCATCCTATATAGGTTCAAAAAATAAAGTATTTTTATAGTTAATATTTGTAACATTTGTATAATTTAATGGTTAAATAGTTAATGTGGCGACGCAGTGGCACAGTAGGTAGTGCTGTCGCCTCACAGCAAGAAGGTCGCTGGTTCGAGCCTCAGCTGGGTCATTTGCCGTTTCTGTGTGGAGTTTGCATGTTCTCCCCACATTTGTGTGGGTGCTCCGGTTTCCCCCACAGTCCAAACACATGCGCTATAGGTGAATTGGGTAAGCTAAATTGTCCGTAGTGTATGTGTGTGAATGAGAGTGTATGAGTGTTCCCCAGTGATGGGTTGCAGCTGGAAGGGCATCCGCTGCGTAAAACATATGCTGAATAAGTTGGCGGTTCATTCCACTGTGGCGATCTTGGATTAATAAGGTGACTAAGCCGAAAAGAAAATGAATGAATGAATATTTAATGTCCTGTTCTAATCTCAGTAAGGTCTGAATTTGCTTAGACAAAAGTCTAGTCACTGAACAGGAATAAAGTGCCTCAGAGCCCAGAGTACTGGATGGTGCTTCTGGACACTGTTAACATAGGGCTTATTTTTGGCACAGTACAGTTTTAACTGACGTTTGTGGATGTAACTACGTATTGTAGGGTTCAACGCTAAGGATTTTTTCTACAGGCCCGATCGGGCCAGTGGTTCAGATGTTTACTTGCCCTGCCAAAATCTTCACTGGCCCCACCAAAAAAAAAAAAAGTTAATAGCTATTTCTTAGCCACATACAGTATTTTAAATAATGTGTCAAAAGCCAAACATAATTGTAATACCTACCCTTTTTATTCAGCATAACATTTTTTTAATACAACAGACACTTTAAAAAAATACAATTGTGATGTAACTAAATTTGATAGTGTGTGTGTGTATATTTATATATATATATATATATATATATATATATATATATATATATATATATATATATATATATATATATATATATATATATATATATATGCTATTGGTCAAAGGTTTGGGCTCAGCTTTATTAATTTTTTTCACGTTTTTTTTTTTTTTTTTTTAAGGAAAATGATTCAGTTCATCAAGGCAACATTTATTAAACGTAAAAAAAATGTTAAATTGTTAAATATTTATAAAAAAAATTTAAATAACTGCTTATTGTATGTAGTTTCAAATAAAATGATTTCTCCAGTCATTATTGCTTTTATTACTATTATCATTAATAATAATAATAATTATAATAATAACAACAATAATAATTAATATTAGAGTGATTTCTGAAGGATCATGTGACTGAAGACTGGAGAAATGAAGCTGAAAATTCATCTTTAAAATCACTGTCTCAACTTTTGGAATGTGTTGCAGGTCTAAATGACAGGAAAGGATCTATATTTACAAATGAAATGATGTTGACCAGACAAAACATGAAATATTGTGTTCATATTGTCTGCAATGAAATACAAGTCAAAGTCAATTCTTTTTTATTTGCATTTTCAATACTATCCCAACCTTTTCTGATTTGGAGAAAATATATTTCATTTAAATTCAAGTGAATCATTCATTAATTCATTCATTTTCTTTTCGGCTTAGTCCCTTTATTAATCCGGGGTCGCCACAGCGGAATGAACCGCCAACTTATCCAGCACGTTTTACGCAGTGGATGCCCTTCCAGCCGCAACCCATCTCTGGGAAACACCCATACACTCATTCACACTCATACACTACAGACAATTTTGCCTACCCAATTCACCATGTGTTTGGACTGTGGGGGAAACCGGAGCACCCGGAGGAAACCAACGCGAACGCAGGGAGAACATGCAAACTCCACACAGAAACGCCAACTGACCCAGCCGAGGCTCGAACCAGCGACCTTCTTGCTGTAAGGCGACAGCACTACCTACTGCACCACTGCGTCGCCGAAACAGCAATTATTTCCATCACTTTCCCACAATTCAGTTCTGCTTGCTGAATGAAATGCTCAAATGGCCATTTTTTGTTTGCAAACTACCCACAACATCCTACATCCAACGAATGAAGCCAAAATCTGACATTGTTTTATGGCTTTAGATGGCAGAGATAGTGAACTGTGATTGAACCTGATGAGCCCTGTACTGAATGACTAGTAATTGCGATCATGAGTGATTAAAGATGGAGCTACAGTACGTCATACTCATTTTCTTACAGAAACTTCGTCCAAATACTAACAAAACCTGCTCATGAATAAAGAGATTCACTGGGACGGAATAAAGCAAGATTAGCATCTCATGTGATGACAAGGCTGGCGTATCCACTCTGTGTGCCCGTTCATTTAAAGACATTGTTCATAGTCCAGGTTTTTATAACCCAGAATTCAGTCTGTTCTGCTGTTGATTAGATGCGGTGACTCGTTGGACTGCGTTCAGCCATTTATAGACCAGAACTAGAGCTCTGGCACCAACTCTACATGTGTTTGTTACACAAACCATTGTTTAAGCCTCTACACACACACAAAAAAAAAGACTTTTGCTGTTTGTTCAAACTATTTATTTAAATTGAGCTCAAACAACAATTCAATTCTTTATTTGTTTTCACAATCATTATTGTTTTAAAGCAGCTGCACATTATTGCATTATAATCAAATTCGAAAAAGTTAAAGGCCACCTATTTTACCCCTGTTTTAAGATGTAATATTAATATTATGGCTCTTCTGAGTGTGCCAGTTTAGGTTCAGTTCAAAACACAGTTCAGGTTTTTTATTATAATGTGTTAAAAAGTGTGATTTTGGGGGCGTGTACACAGTTCTTCGTTTTAGGGGCGTGTTGCTTCACATGAAAATTAGTTTCGACTTCCTGCCCAACTTAACAAGGGGGCGGAGCCAAGACCTCCCCCGCTTTGTGTATGGCTACAGACAGGCAGACCGAGAGAAGCAACATGAGTGAGAGGACCAGCATTCAGCTGTACATGTACGACTCGGACACAGACCAAGCAGAGACTACAAAATCATTTGTGTCTTTGTATAGTTTTACAGCCAACTGTGTGCTAGTTTAAAGCTCCGAGCTTGTACACCGAGACTAATAACCAAGCACACTGGATTAACTTTGACTGAAGGGCATCACACACCGGATGCACCGAGACGTGGTGCGCACATGACAGTTGAAAGTATTGCACACTTGCGGCGCCGGTGTGTGTCACCTGATAGAAACTTATGTTTACAATTCAGAAATGCATGCCGCTGCGTGTCGCCGAGCGGCTCTTCTGGTGTACGACCTGCATGAGGCTATAACTAAAGGGCGTCATACACCGGATGCGCCGCTCAGAGCCACGACACGGCACACCAGACGCGCACATTCACATGTTATTTAACATGAAACTATTCAGATAATGCTCTGTGGCGCGACAGAAAATATGAAGTGTCCTGAGCAGGGCCAGCGCGTCCATAGAGGCGACCTAGGCGGCAGAATAGTGAGCGAACCCCCGGTCCTCACTTTCATCCGCGACACCGTGAAATGCATGGCGCTGTGCGTCGTTATTTCCAATGGGGGGACGCGCACGTGAGGCACAGCTGCACCTAGTTAAGATGACTGGGAGCTTCTGTGACCGCGGGAAATACAAACCGCTGAAGTTTAAGGAAGACGCAATGAAAAGTACACATGTATGCAAACCCACCAAAACTCACAAACACTGGCGGCGAGGAGAGCGATAACTTGGTGAATGTTGAGCCCAATGAGCCTTACACGATCTAAAAATAGAGCAAGGGTGTTTCTTTGGTGACGTCGCTTTGACTCACACGCTGAAAATGGCGGACGTGAAATATGGTAATATGGTAATGCGCACCTGTCAATCAATATTGTTGGGCGGGGGGACCGCACTCCTACGTCAAGTTGCGGTCAATCTCAAAACCGCTCCAATTGGTTCACCGTTTTTATGTTGTTAAATTGAAAAAAAAAGGACTGGGTGTGTTTATATCACCCCAATATGACGGTCTATACACTCTATGTACACATATGTCTGTCTAAACAGCTTGAAAAGTAGATTTTTTACCATAGGTTATTAGTTACCATAACTTTATTGGTTACTAATAACTTGAACTAATTAACTAGTAACTAACAGCTTTTAACAGCTAAAGTTATTATATATAAACATAGTTAACCTGCAGTTATACAGCATATACAGTTGAAGACAATTATTCGCCCTCCTGTGATTTTTTTTTTCTTTTTTTTGTCAAATATTTCCCACATGATGTTTCACAGATTCAGGAATTTTTCACAGTATTTCCTTTAATATTTTGTCTTCTGAAGAAAGTCTTATTTGTTTTATTTCAGCTAGGATAAAAGCAGTTTTAAATGTTTTAAAACCATTTTAAGGTCAATATTATTCAACAAAGGCTCATTCTCTAAATGTACCCCTATATACAGTTTTTGGAGAGCGCAAATTATGTAGCCAGAGCTACGTATGGCTGCATTTGTCTTTTAAACGAATGCTACTGGGGTGTATGATGCCGCCGTTCCTTTTCTTACTTATCAGCTGACCACTTACCTCCGTGTGGACAGCTTTTCCGCTGTTACCAGTTTGTCCTGTAGCTCGACATGTACGTGGGCGGACTTGAGACGCAGAGTGGAGTTGACCGCGATGACGTGGTCCGAGTCCGGTGAAGAAAGGTTCCAGAAAGCAGGCAAGACAAAAACAGAGGCAAAAAAATCAAATAAACAAGTAAATAACAGGTTGAGAATGTGGTAAAATCTGAAAACGTGGTAAAAATCAGGCGAGGGCTTTTCTTTTTTTGGATTGCTGTTGAAAACACTGTGGTTGGGTTTAGGGAAGTGGGTGGGCGCGGGTCAATCTGTGCTTTTGAAAACACTATTGGTTGGGTTTAGGGAAGAGGGGATCGGTCAGCCAGTCAGTCAATCAGTCAGTCGACAGCGGCCTCTGGTGGATTTATGTGAGAAGAACAGGCATGAATGACACTCACAAAATAAATTTGACATCTGAAAGATTCGCGAAAAACAAAAACTGTACAAAAATTGTACTACAATGATTTGCCTTATTACCTTAATTAACCTTTAAGCTGACTTTAAGACTTTAAGCTGAATACTCAACATAGGCTCATTCTGAAAATGTAACCTTATATACATTTCTGGAGATCGCGAATTATGTAGGGGGATCGGTCGGTCGGACGGTCAGTCAGTCAGTCGACAGCAGCCTCTGGTGGATTTATGTGAGAACAGCAGGCGCAAACGGCACTCACAAGAAAAATTTGAGATCTGAAAAAGTGTACACAGCGGCCTCTGGAAGATTCGCGAAAAACAAAAACTGCAAAAAATTGTAGCTCCTGGTTAGTATTTTGCTTTCTTCAGAAAAGTATATAGGGGTACGTAATCACAATGGGCCTGGGTTTATATTATTAGGCCCCTTAAGAGTATTTGTTTTTAATTGTCTACAGAACAAACCATTGTTATACAATGATTTCCCTAATTACCTTAATTAACCTTTAAGCTGACTTTAAGACTTTAAGCTAAATGCTCAACATAGGCTCATTCTGAAAATGTAGCCTTATATACATTGCTGGAGATCGCGAATTATGTAGGGTGATCGGTCGGTTGGTCGGTCAGTCAGTCGGTTGGTCGGTCAGTCAGTCGACAGCGGCCTCTGGTGGATTTATGTGAGAACAGCAGGTGCAAACGGCACTCACAAGAGAAATTTGAGATCTGAAAAAGTGTACACAGCGGCCTCTGGTGGATTCACAAAGACAAAAACTGCAAAAAAACATGTCGTATTTGGTGCTCTCCAGAAAGGTATATAGAGGTATGTTATCAGAATGAGCCTGGGTTGTGAATACTAATATCTTAAAAAATATCTAGTCAAATATTATGTGCTGTCATCATGGCAAAGATAAAAGAAATCAATTATTAGAAATGAGTTATTAAAACTATTATGGTTAGAAATGTGTTGGAAAAAATGGGGGGGGGGGGGGGATATACACGGTTCTAATAGTTCACAAGGGCTAATAATTCTGCGTTCAACTGTATGTCTATGTGTACATGTTTAATGAAAAGTATTTGTGTTTTAAGTGCATGTATTGTGTAATTCTTGAGCTTTTTTTTTTTTGGACAACTTAATTGTTTTACGCTTAATCCACTCAAGTTTGTAACTGATCATTTAACTTAAATCCTTCATGTTGTCGCAACACAAACCAATTGTGTGGAACCCAGCATTTTTTTTACAGCATATAAAGGTTTTCACAGCACATATTTACATTTCTTGGCATCTTGAACGATTTGAAGAAGACAAACAGAGTGCCATCTTCTGAAAAGAGCTGCGACCTCCTCTGAGAGATGGACGCTTTCTGGCTTTTACTGTCTGACTGTGCTCCATCTTCAAAACAACAGGATGTAGAGGGCAGACGGCCTTTTCTTCTAAAGCAAAAAGTGCCTCATAAAAGGATAATGGGACAATTTGGACGGCAAAGTGAAGGGCGGCAAAGTGGGTTCGTACACAATGGAGTTTCTCTGAGTGGCACGCTTTTAAACTTGTAACAATGGCTGTCCGCGTTTTCCTGACGTTTGGGACCTCTCCGGGAATCTGTGTGAGATGTTTGAAAAAGCCGTATGCATGTCGAGGACAACACACAGTACACTTAATACACAAATACAGTTCATTCAACATGTACACCTGTGAAAAACGGATTATTTATTGCTTCATTTCTATTTATTGTAATACTTTTACTTAAATTTATATTGGTTTACTTTTGGATGACTTCAGACGGTCTTTCTGCAGGTTTAGAATTTGATTGTGCTGGTAAAAAAGACATAAGTGAGTTGACAACATTTGGGTGGGTTTGGGATCAGTTTGGTATGTTTTGAACATGCATTTAATGTAAAAGATTAAACCAAAAGTGTGTGTGCCTACTTGTTTTTCGTTTTTGTATCAATCAGAAAAATCACAGGAACAAACACAGCACATGGTATTGTTGTGAAAACAAATTGTATTCCCCACAGCCGGATCTCTGGCCGTCTCACTGATAGTAATCTTCGCGTCATGATCAATCCCATGATCCCTTGCACTCCCTTACACTGCAAAAAATGCTTTTCTTACTTAGATTTTTTGTCTTGTTTCTAGTCCAAATATCTACAAATTCTTAACTTGAGAAGCATTTTCTACACCGTAAAAAAATCCTGGTTGCCTTAAAATTTTAAGCTGAAACAAAATAACCTTTTGAATAAGTCCATGGAACTTATATTATGTTAAACTGACTTAAAACAGCTCACGTAACTTTTAAAATTAAGTTAGAACATGATTAACTTAGTTAAATAAGTTACAATGAACTAAAAACATATGTTGTCATGACTAATTGATCATATTATTTTTTACAGTGTAGACAAGCAAACCATATTGTCTTGTTTTCAGAAATAATATGCCAAAATTAAGTGAGTTTTTCCTTAAAACAAGGTAAATAATCTGCCAATGGGGTAAACAAAATAATCTTGTTTTTCCTTTTGACATAAGATTGTTTTGCTGACCCCATTGGCAGATTATTTAGCTTGTTTTAAGGAAAAACTCACTGAATTTTGGCATATTATTTCTGAAAACAAGACAACATGTTTTGCTTGCCTAGAAAATTCTTCTCAATTTAAGAGTTTTTAGATATTTGGACTAGAAACAAGACAAAAAATCTAAGTAAGTAAATAATTTTTTGCAGTGCAGTGTTTAAAGGGAAAGGCACGTTCACGTTTTACCAGATCCGGCACCTCATATTTGATGATGTCCAGTATTGACGTCGATACGGCCAGGCAAAAGATCCGAAAACAGAATGATACAAGTATTTCGTTAAAGAATCAATAACACCGTGCACTTTCAGATTTAACCCTCAGCTGGATGTTTTTATTCACGTAGAGCTGTGTTATGCTGCATTCACACCAGACGCGGAACGCGCAGCTAAATCGCGCTATTCGCGCATAAATAGATGCGTGAACATTTGAGTTTACTCGCTTCATTCGCGCGTCAGACTCCGCTTCATTCGCGCGTCAAATTCACTTCAGAACAGACGCGGATTCTCGTCATGGGCCGGGGTTCTGTCTGCCCGGTGAATGTAGGTTCGTTGCTTATCGGCTAACATGGATTTTATTGATAAAATAACTGTGTTTATGTGCTTTATGAAGGCTGAAAAACTGTGTTGATACATTTGGAGCAGTGTCTGAGTCCACTAGATACTTTCAGAGGTGCAGCAGCTCTGTGAGCTCATAAACTCCTCCAGAAACTTAACCTGGATGACGGAGTCTTTCAGCGGTGCTTCTGACTGAGCCAAGCCCAGTTTGATGAACTGTTGTCGGTGTCGGCTGGAGGATTTCCCCCGGGACACCAACAGCAGGTGCTACGTCACAATCATGCCCCCACAAAACCAAGCTCCTTATTGGTTAATGCGGCGCGAATGTCCGCAGAAGGTCAGATTTTTGAACTCGAGCGATTTGCGCGATTTGCGCGTCAAACGCGCAAAACGCTCAATTCGCGCCCACGCCATTCGCGTATATCGCGACATTCGCGCCGCGCCATTCGCGTGTATCGCGCCGCAGGATGTCTATTTGCGCGTTTGCATTGACTTAACATGTAAATCACTCGCGCTTGACGCTTCTTCCGTGTCTGGTGTGAACGCAGCATTACACACTGCATGGAAGGTCATTTACAAAAACCCATAATAGGGGCTCTTTAATTATGTTAATATATAATAAATGTAACTGTTACAGTAGTTACTAGTTAATTAGTTTATATTATTAGTAACTAATAAAGTTAAGGTAACTAATAAGTAGGCCCACACGGAATCTGCGTGCGCAGATTTCCGCAGATTTTTAGCCCATCATTGAGTCTGTTTATTTACTTGTGTAAATGTGTGTAAATTTATATTTATTCAGTTTTTAAATGAATTTCAGTAATATTATTGACTAAAATAAAAATATTAATATGATTTATTTACAATACAGTGTGTACAGTAATATTTTCTGTATTTTAGTAGATATATTATATGAGAAACTTGCTTTTTTTTAACCAAATAAAGAGGATCTAATTGGATTTGCATTGTAAACATTAAATACAAGTTAAAAAGGTATTATTTTTTATTTCATATATTAAGTTTTTAGTTATAATACTTCCAAAATCATTCCACATAAATCAGATTTTTAACAAAATTCTGCACAGAAATAGCAAAAAATGTCCGCCGATTCCGTCTGGCCCTACTAACCTTCACTTTTCCGAATTTTGTAATGGTAATGCAGTAATATGCGCCTTTTGTAAAGCTGCTTTGAAACAATAATGATTGTAAACGACGCTATACTACTAAACTTGAATTGAATTGAATGTCTGAATGCAATCTTTTCTCTGTCCAGATGAGAGGACGTTTAAGTGTGACCACTGTGACGCCACTTTCAAGCGCAAAGACACACTCAACGTGCACATTCAGGTGGTTCACGACGGACACAAGAAGTACAAGTGTGACCTGTGTGAGAAGGCCTTCGTCACGCCGTCTGTGCTCAAGAGCCACAAAAAGGTGCGTTCGTAATCACACTCATTTGAGCAATATGACACACACAGAAGTCAAGTCAATGTATTCACAACGCACACATGCACAGCTAGTGTTTTTCCCCCTACTGATAAACCTCCGGTGTGTGAAATGTGGTTTCTTTAACAGCATTGTTGTTGTAATGTAATTAAAATTTAATCAGTTAAATAGACTGAGGGGGTGGCACGATGGCTTAGTGGTTAGCACTGTTGTCTCATAGCAAGAAGGCTGCTGGTTCGAGTCCCGGCTGATCCAGTTGGTATTTCTGTGTGGAGTTTGCATGTTGTTTTCTCCGGTTTCCCCCAGCGGATGCACTTCCAGCCACAACCCAGTGCTGGGAAACACCCACACACACTCATTCACACCCAATTTAGTTCATCAATTCACCTATAGCGTATGAGTTTGGACTGTGGGGGAAACCGGAGCACCTGGAGGAAACCCACGCCAACATGGGGAGAACATGCAAACTCCACACAGAAATGCCAACTGCTTCAAACCAGTGACCTTGTTGCTGTGAGGCGACAGTGCTAACCACTGCACCACCATGCCACCAATATCAACATGATTCATAAAAATACCATGAAAGTCAATGGCTGCTGGATTCCAACATTCTTCGAAATATCTTCCTTTGCGTTCGACATGTTTGAATAGTCAAGAGTGAGTTAATCGTGACCATTTACATTTTGGGTTGAACTATCGCTTTAATTTTGGTAAGCAGTATGCTATAAGCGATATGCTCAGTGTTTTTTAGATTATTATGATGAGAGAGAGTGTGTGTAATACATCAATCTCCTTATTAATAATATGTTTGAATGTTTGTTGAGAAAGCGATATCTTTCATCTTCCTCCGTGGGGTTTGTGGGTGATGAACGGCCGCTGACACCCTGAAGCTCACATCTCTGGAAATATTGAAACACAAGGCGCTGTCTTTATAAACAGACTATTTATTTGAAGCTTAAGCAACTACATTCTTGGCTAAAAACAAACTCTTAAAAGTACATTCCTTGACACAGCTAGAGTAAGACAAGTCAAATTATGTGTGGATAACAATATAATAATAATAATATTATATTATGTGTGGATAACAATAATATAATAATAATAATATAATATTATGTGTGGATAACAATAATAAAATAATAATAATATAATATTATGTGTGGATAACAATAATAAAATAATAATAATATAATATTATGTGTGGATAACAATAATAAAATAATAATAATATAATATTATGTGTGGATAACAATAATAAAATAATAATAATATAATATTATCTGTGGATAACAATAATAAAATAATAATAATATAATATTATGTGTGGATAACAATAATAAAATAATAATAATATAATATTATGTGTGGATAACAATAATAAAATAATAATAATATAATATTATGTGTGGATAACAATAATAAAAAAAAATTTAATATAATATTATGTGCGGATAACAATAATAAAAAATTATAATATAATATTATCTGTGGATAACAATAATGAAATAATAATAATAATATAATATGTGTGGATAACAATAATATAATAATAATAATAATATAATATTATGTGTGGATAACAATAATAAAATAATAATAATATAATATTATCTGTGGATAACAATAATAAAATAATAATAATATAATATTATGTGTGGATAACAATAATAAAATAATAATAATAATATAATATTATGTGTGGATAACAATAATAAAATAATAATAATAATAATATAATATTATGTGTGGATAACAATAATAAAATAATAATATAATATGTGTGAATAACAATAATAAAATAATAATAATATAATATTATGTGTGGATAACAATAATAAAATAATAATAATATAATATTACGTGTGGATAACAATAATAAAATAATAAAATAATATAATATTACGTGTGGATAACAATAATAAAATAGTAATAATATAATATTACGTGTGGATAACAATAATAAAATAATAATAATAATATAATATGTGTGGATAACAATAATAAAATAATAATATAATATTATGTGTGGATAACAATAATAAAATAATAATAATAATATAATATGTGTGGATAACACTAATAAAATAATAATAATAATATAATATGTGTGGATAACAATAATAAAATAATAATAATAATATAATATGTGTGGATAACAATAATAAAATAATAATAATAATATAATATGTGTGGATAACAATAATAAAATAATAATAATATAATATTATGTGTGGATAACAATAATAAAATAATAATAATAATATAATATGTGTGGATAACAATAATAAAATAATAATAATAATATAATATGTGTGGATAACAATAATAAAATAATAATAATAATATAATATGTGTGGATAACAATAATAAAATAATAATAATAATATAATATGTGTGGATAACAATAATAAAATAATAATATAATATTATGTGTGGATAACAATAATAAAATAATAATAATAATATAATATGTGTGGATAACAATAATAAAATAATAATAATAATATAATATGTGTGGATAACAATAATAAAATAATAATAATAATATAATATGTGTGGATAACAATAATAAAATAATAATATAATATTATGTGTGGATAACAATAATATAATAACAATAATATAATATTATGTGTGGATAACAATAATAAAATAATAATATAATATTATGTGTGGATAACAATAATAAAATAATAATAATATAATATTATGTGTGGATAACAATAATAAAATAATAATAATATAATATTATGTGTGGATAACAATAATAAAATAATAATATAATATAATATTACGTGTGGATAACAATAATAAAATAATAATAATATAATATTATGTGTGGATAACAATAATAAAATAATAATATAATATGTGTGGATAACAATAATAAAATAATAATAATAATATAATATGTGTGGATAACAATAATAAAATAATAATAATATAATATTATGTGTGGATAACAATAATAAAAAAATAATAATATAATATTATGTGTGGATAACAATAATGAAATAATAATAATAATATAATATTATGTGTGGATAACAATAATGAAATAATAATAATAATATAATATTATGTGTGGATAACAATAATGAAATAATAATAATAATATAATATTATGTGTGGATAACAATAATAAAATAATAATAATATAATATTATGTGTGGATAACAATAATAAAATAATAGTAATATAATATTATGTGTGGATAACAATAATAAAATAATAATAATATAATATTATGTGTGGATAACAATAATAAAATAATAATATTATAATATTATGTGTGGATAACAATAATAACATAATAATAATATAATATTATGTGTGGATAACAATAATAAAATAATAATAATAATATAATATTATGTGTGGATAACAATAATAAAATAATAATATTATAATATTATGTGTCGATAACAACAATATAATAATAATAATATAATATTATGTGTGGATAACAATAATATAATAATAATAATAATAATAATAATATAATATTATGTGTGGATAACAATAATATAATAATAATAATAATAATAATATAATATTATGTGTGGATAACAATAATATAGTGGATCTAGATCTCAGCATGGCGCTTACTGTGAGGAATATCACAGAATTGTCTTTTCTTTTTATATTTTTAGTCATAGCCTATAATATTTGAGATGTTATATATATATATATAAAATATATATATATATATATATATATATATATATATATATATATATATATATATATATATATATATATATATATATATATTCCTTTTGTAAGAGGAACTACTTTCTTCCACCATTTCTTCACATCTGTAGCTGACGTCAGAACAGCAGAAAGCAATGCTCATTCACAAATGTCACTTTAGAGCTAGTGTTTGAATGATTCTTTAGCGTAATGTCTAAAGTGATGACAAAACAGGTGATAGGTGACATTTTAAGATTATAAGGCTGGACGGCGTGAAATGCCATCAGTCTAGAGGTTTTCCAGTATTTCTTTGTTGCAATCGGGAGATCACAATAATTATCCCTAAAAAAGCTAAAGCAGCGCAAACACAAGCAGATTACTATGGTATAAATACAGCACTACAACATACAAAAGAGAGAGATCGACTTAGAATGTCACTTACCTGTTTTATAATGATATGATCAGCTGAAATTACGCTGAGTTTTTCTCCTCTATGGGCTTATTATGCGGTCTCTGTCGCCATCTTGTGGCAGAACATCAAGCGTCTTTGCTCAGTATGACAGGCTAATGGCCGAAGCGCTGAATCTCCAAAATTACAAATGTTTAAAATAAGCACTATCCTTATAAATAATCTGCATAGTTGCAATCTAAACAACTACATTCTCGCTTCAGTATTTGTCTAACTGTAGTGAGTTTATTGATCTGCTGTCTTTCTATGTGGGCAGAGTAATACAGAAGTGTAATGTGATGGGACGCTGACAAAGGAAGTGTGGATCCAAATGCAGGTTTATTACACAGAGATGGTCGGGCAAGCAACGGTCAACACAGGGGCAAACAGATGTACACGGGAAATCTAGAGTCGTGGTCGAAAAACAGGCAGATGATCAAAGGCAGGCAGCAGACAGGAATAAACAGTAAGCAAACGAAACAAAGTGAGGGTCAAAACCGGCAAGGCAAGGAAAACACGTCGTAATGTTCACAGACAGTTGAACAAGACTCAGCACTGATGTGTGTGTGTGTGCGCTGTATACATAGTCCTTGTAATCAGTTCATGAGCAGCTCCCAGCCGTGAGTGTGTGTAATCTACCAAATGAGGAACAGGTGCATATGAGCGGTGCATGACTGTAACTTGTAGTCCATATACCGGCAGATTTGTAGTCCTTTCGCGATCTGCATGTTTACCTGTAATCTTCCAGGATTAGATCACTGGTGATTGTGACAAGAAGGTTGAGGAGGCTGTACGATTAAAAAAAAAAAAATGTAAATTTAAAAATATATGTGAAATGTAAAAAACTAAATAAAAAAAACAATTATATGACCTCATCTGACCTCTTATATAGATTTAAACATAGAATTATAACATTTCTTGTTAAATTTTAATTCAAATATTTCCCAAGTTATGTTTAGCAGAGCAAGTACATTTTTCCACATTATTTTTCTTTGACCTAAAATCATATTGCTTTTAGTTTGAGTTTTATTGTAAAAACAAACAAAAAGAAAAGTTGAATTTGCTCTGGTCAATATTATTAGCCCTCTTAAGAATTTCATTCCCATTGGCTACAGAACAAACTACTGTTGTACAATGACTTGCCTAATTACCCTAATAAATCGAGTTAAGCCTTTAAATATGCACTTTAGACTGAATATCTGAAATAACTAGTAAAATATTCATTCATTCATTCATTTTCTTGTCGGCTTTGTCCCTTGCGGGGTCGCCACAGCGGAATGAACCGCCAATTTATCCAGCACGATTCTACGCAGCGGATGCCCTTCCAGCCGCAACCCATCTCTGGGAACTTCCACACACACATTCACACTCATACACTATGGACAATTTAGCTTACCCAATTCACCTGTACTGCATGTCTTTGGACTGTGGGGGAAACCGGAGCACCCGGAGGAAACCCACGCGAACCCAGGGAGAACATGCAAACTCCACACAGAAACGCCAACTGACCCAGCCCAGCCGAGGTTCGAACCTGCGACCCAGCGACGTTCTTGCTGTGAGGCAACAGCACTACCTACTGCGCCACTGGGTTGCCCACTAGTAAAATATCATAACCCCAAATCAGAAAACGTTGTGACAGTATGGAAAACACAAATAAAAAAAGAAAGTAGTGTTTTCCAAATTTACTTTGACTTGTATTTCATTGCAGACAATACAACAAGCATTATTTAATGTGTTCCTCGTTATTCCTATTGTTTTATTTATTCATTTTTCATAATAAACTCATATTTCAATTTTAGTTCTTGCAACACATTTCAAAAAGAGTTGTGACAGGAGCAGTTTGGGGCTAGTAATCAGGTAAACTGGTGAAATAATGTTGTGATGTGAAACAGGTGATGTCAACAGGTGATTGTAATTATGATTTGGTACAAAAGCAGCATCCAAGAAAGGTCTAGTCCTTTAGTAGCAAATATGGGTCGAGGATCACCAGTTTGCCAACAAATACGTGAGAAAATGATTGAAATGTTTAAAAACAATGTTCCTCAGAGAAAGAGAGGAAGACATTTGGATATTTCACCTACAACAGTGCAGAACATCATTAAAAGATTGAAGGAATCTGAAGGAATTTCAGTGTGTAAAGGACAAGAGCTCAAGCCTAAGCTGAACAACCGTGACCTCCGATCCCTCAGGCGGCACCGCATCAAGAACCCTCATTCATCTATAAGCCAGATCACCACATGAACTCAGGACTACTTTGGCAAACTTTGGTCAAGTACCACAATACATAGTTACATCCACAAATGCCAGTAAAAACTGTACTGTGCCAAAAGGAAGCCCTATGTTAACAGTGTCCAGAAACGCCATTCTCTTCTCTGGGCTCGGAGGCATCTGGGATGGACCATCACACAATGGAAATGTGTACTGCAGTCAGATGAATCAGTATTTCAGATTTGTCATGGCAAAGCCAAAAAATAATAAATAGAAATTAGTTATTAAATCTATTGCCTAAAAATGTGTTGCAAAATATTTTCTTTATTAAACAGCACATGAATAATTAAAATATTCAGATAATAAATAATTTAGGTGACGCAGTGGCGCAGTAGGTAGTGCTGTCGCCTCACAGCAAGAACGTCGCTGGGTTGCAGGTTCGAACCTCAGCTGGGTCAGTTGGCATTTCTGTGTGGAGTTTGCATGTTCTCCCTGCGTTCGCGTGGGTTTCCTCCGGGTGCTCCGGTTTCCCCCACAGTCCAAAGACATGCGGTACAGGTGAATTGGGTAGGCTAAATTGTCCGTAGTGTATGAGTGTGAATGAGTGTGTGGATGTTTCCCAGAGATGGGTTGCGGCTGGAAGAGCATCCGCTGCGTAAATTTGTGCTGGATAAGTTGGCGGTTCATTCCGCTGTGGCGACCCCAGATTAATAAAGGGAATAAGCCGACAAGAAAATGAATGAATGAATGAATAATTTTAACTGTAAATCAATATTATATGGCAAATTATTTCTCAATCCGTCACAAAATAATGATGATTTAAGGAATCGTGTTTATAAAAAAAGTGCAGATATGCTCGCAGACGTACTTTCTAATAAGACCACCTTTAGTTCTCGTCTGAAAACCTTTGATTTATTTTTCAGCGCATGAATGTTTCCTTCCACACGGTGAAACAGAAATCCACAATCATCTAATATCCTGCACACTGTGTTATTCCCTCCAATCATAACACAATCATGATTTATCACCTCATTTACACACATTCCATCAGTTTCAGATCTCAGGATCATTCTTCAGCTCAAGATCTTAATATGAAGACTTTAATATGAAAAAGTTTTAAAGCAGCATGTGTGTGTGTGTGTGTGATTACAGTTACGATAACATAAGCTGAATCTGACATCGTGTCGCCTCATTTCAGACAGCAGTGAAATAAGAGCTGCTGTTGGCACACAAGTAAAGCACTTTTACTGTATTGATTTACTTTTGTGACAGCGTGAGGCCAGTGAAGGCCCAGCGGCGTGTCAGAAACACCACTCATATGATACTCTTCAACAGTAGCTGCACTGATCATCTGCAGGGTTTTCGACATATCCAGTTAGATTAGTTTGAAAGTTGCTTCTGTTTTTTAGTAATCGCTGCACATTTGTATTAGTTAATGTTAGTATATATACAGTGCTCAACATATGTAAGGACGCCCTCACAAATCTCTCATTTGAATGAATATTTTCTATAAGAAGCTTTACAATATTATATTTGTGAATATACATTAGATTAGTTAGTACTGAAGCCAAATCTGGAGCTCATATAACACAATAACTAACGATAATGATCAGAAAATATGACTTAAAGTTACTTTTATTAAAGTAGCAAGTTTGTTTGTTTGTTTGTTTTTGATTGGAAATGACAAAGGCTTCTCCTAAAACATAATACGTGCAAAACAGTTCAAAGTTTTGCAGTGGCCCAGCCAGAGTCCTGACATAAACCCAGTTGAGAATCTGTGGATGGAGCTAAAAATCAAGGTGATGGCAAAAAAACCTGAAAGAGTTGTAGCTCACTGATAAAGATGAATGGGGAAAATAGTATGCAAACAGCTGGTCAGCAATTATAGGAAGCGTTTGATTGCTGTAATAGTCAATAAAGGCTTTTCTTTTGATTATTGAGAAGGGTGTGAATAATTTTGGACATGCCACTTTTTGTTCAGATGTAAATAAAAGCTCAAACATACTCCCTCATCCCTCAATGATGCTTATTGTACATTGTCTTACTCTATTTTGGGGGAAGCCTGTGTCCTTTCTGTTCTACAAAAAAAAAAAAAAAAAGCACTTGCTGCTTGATTAAAAGTAAATTTGAGTCAGATTTTGTCAGGCTCAAAATTTAAAAAAAAAAAAAAAAAAAATTTGACAATAATTCCTTTTATTCAATCAGCAGGGTTTTTTGTTTTTGTTTTTATTTTGTTTTTTTTTACCAGAAATGACAAAGGCTTCCCCTAAAAGATAATAAGATAATGTACAGTTTTGTAGTGGCACAGCCAGAGTCCTGACTTGAACCCAATTGAGAATCTGTGGAGGGAGCTAGAGATCAGGGTGATTGCAAGGAGACCTGAAAACTTGAAAGAGTTGAAGCTCATCATCACTAAAGATGAATGGGCAAAAATAGTATGCAAACAGGTCAGCAATTACAGGAAGCGTTTGATTGCTGTAATAGTCAATAAAGGCTTTTCTATTGATTATTGAGACGAGTGTGAATAATTTTGGACATACCACTTTTTGATCAAATGTAAATAAAAGCTGAGACATACTTTGTCCTTCTTCAATGATGCTTATTGTACATCATCTTACTATCTTTGGGAGAAGCCTGTGTCCGTTCTGGTCCAAAAAACACTTGCTGCTTGAATAAAAGTAAATTTTAGTCAGAATTTGTCAGGGTCAAAAATGTAAAAATTCTGACCTAAAGTTACTTTTATTCAATCAGCAAGTTTGCTTTTTTGACCGGATATGACAAAGGCTTCTCTAAAAACATAATAAGATGATGTACAATGCAAAACATTAGCGTTTTTTTTTTTTGTTTTTTTTTGTAGTGGCCCAGCCATAGTCCTGACTTAAACCCAATTGAGAATCTGTGGATGGAGCTAAAAATCAATGTGATGGCAAGGAGACCTGAAAACCTGAAAGAGTTGTAGCTCACCGATAAAGATGAATGGGCAAAAATAGCATGCAAATGCTGGTCAGCAATTACAGGAAGCGTTGGATTGCAGTAATATTCAAGGCTTTTCTATTGATTATTTGATTATTGAGAAGGGTATGAACAATTTTAGGCATGCCAATTTTTATTCAAATAAAAGCAGAGAAATACTTTTTTTCCCCTCAATGATGCCTCTTGTACATCGTCTTGCTATCTTTTGGTAGAAGCCTGTGTCCTTTCTGGTCCAAAAAAACACTAGCTTATTGAATAAAAGTCAATTTAAGTCAGCTTTTGTCAGGGGTGTAAATCATTTCGGGCTTGACTGTATATAATATAATTACTGTATTATTATCTCTAATTACTGTATTATCCATTTTTAATGTTTAAATGTTTTTCACCAACCCTATAAACAAATATCTAATTATATACATGTTTATAAGCCCCTGGGTGCCTTATATAAGGCCATGATTGTTGCTTATATGTGGTATAAGTCGTTCTTAAATGTTTTTTGTACATTTATAATACATTTTAGTATGAACATTTTAATAAATCATGACTTATTGGTGAAAATGGCAATACACATTTCACTAAAAAAAAAAAAAAACATGTTGTGCGTAAGCAAATTTAATGAATGAGACCCATAATATCAGTTCTGTTATTGTTCATAAACACTAATAGTAATGTTGTACGACCAGGATATTCACACGTCCCCAGTGAGTGTTACTAGTCTGTACTGTCCTGACCAGTGGCCAAATTTGTGGACTTGACATGCTGATTCTCGAGCTAGCGAGCTGACTGTGACGCAGCCTTAGTCAGAGAAATCCAGACCGATTTCCACATAGTGATCGAGTATGTTCAAGACAGAAAACCTTGTGTGCTTGATTCGTGGCTGCACATTACTCCCACCCCTAAATGTCAGCTTTTATAATCTTTCCAACAAACCCAGCTTATTTCTTGCTGTCTGTAGTGATATTTTATATATTTTTTTCTAGCATAAGTAAGACCACATGGTTGGGGAAAATGCTTAAACGAAAATAGCATAGCTAGACACACATCACTTACATCACAGTCTGTGTTTTTTTAATGAAAATTCCATTATTTATTGACTCTCACATCGTGTCATTTCAAAAATGCCAGTGATTTTTTTTTCTCCTTTTAAAGACCACAGAAGTCTTCACAGAATAGCTAGTGTTTGTTTTTCTCCTTAAATAACCTACATGTAAAGAAACCTTATAAACGTTTCCATTCACCTATTTTTATGTGCGTTTTGGATATGCGCATAAAAATTGGTTAATGGAAACTCCATGATGTGCATGAACTTGGAAAATGTGCATAAAAAACATATGCGCATAACTGATTAGGATACACTTTTTATTTGATAAGAACAGATGCGCATAAACTACATTGGAAACACTTTTACCAAACAAATTCCAGTATGCACATTAAAAAAAGGTCATGTGATTTTGTTATAAGAGATCATGTGATCTTACAAAATGTAAGTGAATGGACAAATCAGCAGGCTGAGCACACTGTAAAATATTTGAAATGTTGTTTTGGTCATTCTGAAACGCCTTAACCATTTCAGTATTAGGGTTATTATATTAATAATGACCTCTAGAACTGTCAAAAGTGTCTGTTCTCTGCGTCTCACGCCTTCAAACGCCACCGCGCGTTCACTGCATGCCGGCATCGTCTTCTGAGGCGCAAGTCATTTATTAAACAAAGAAAAGATTGACGCAGCTTCTCCTACTGCAGCAAATTCAGTTTTTACTGTTGATATTTGGCGCCAGTTAGTCAGGAAGTGACGATTTTGGATGGAAATGCTGCTTTATTCGCATATCTTTTATGCGATATTCCACTTTTGCGCATAAAGTTAATTAGCATTTTTGAATGGAAACATAGCTATTGGGGCAAAAACAGCCATCAACAGTAAATCAGAGAGACAAAATGAAAATCAATCAAAAACAATGCAGCAAAGGCAATGTGTTTCACATGTCCAAGACTGATAAAAGGTAAAAAAATCCAGTCCATAATTACTTATTATATTGAAAATACATCATTTTGTGTGTTTTTTCACCAAGTCAGTGACATCATTTGTGAATTAAAGAGTTTAAATCTTGTAAATTTCTAAGCAATTTAGTAGTTTTGATCAGGACTGAGGTTGTTTAACAGATTTATGCAGAAAAAAAATATATATTTTTTTTAATCTGATGCATTTTTAGAGCAGTTATTTCAGTGGATGTTTTCATTCCTAACATAATGAAAGGGTAGTACATTTGGCCAGAGCATATCGTTGAGTTTTTTTTAAAATTCAAAGCATTTTCTCAAAATACAGGGAGTGCAGAATTATTAGGCGAATGAGTATTTTGAGCACATCATCCTCTTTATGCATGTTGTCTTACTCCAAGCTGTATCGGCTCGAAAGCCTACTACCAATTAAGCATATTAGGTGATGTGCATCTCTGTAATGAGAAGGGGTGTGGTCTAATGACATCAACACCCTATATCAGGTGTGCATAATTATTAGGCAACTTCCTTTACTTTGGCAAAATGGGTCAAAAGAAGGACTTGACAGGCTGAAAAACCACCACCACTGAACAAGACACACAAGCTGAAACGTCAAGACTGGGCCAAGAAATATCTCAAGACTGATTTTTCTAAGGTTTTATGGACTGATGAAATGAGAGTGAGTCTTGATGGGCCCGTGGCTGGATCGGTAAAGGGCAGAGAGCTCCAGTCCGACTTAGACGCCAGCAAGGTGGAGGTGGAGTACTGGTTTGGGCTGGTATTATCAAAGATGAGCTTGTGGGGCCTTTTCGGGTTGATGATGGAGTCAAGCTCAACTCCCAGTCCTACTGCCAGTTTCTGGAAGACACCTTCAAGCAGTGGTACAGGAAGAAGTCTGCATCCTTCAAGAAAAACATGATTTTCATGCAGGACAATGCTCCATCACACGCGTCCAAGTACTCCACAGCGTGGCTGGCAAGAAAGGGTCTAAAAGAAGAAAAGCTAATGACATGGCCTCCTTGTTCACCTGATCTGAACCCCATAGAGAACCTGTGGTCCATCATCAAATGTGAGATTTACAAGGAGGTAAAACAGTACACCTCTCTGAACAGTGTCTGGGAGGCTGTGGTTGCTGCTGCACGCAATGTTGATGGTGAACAGATCAAAACACTGACAGAATCCATGGATGGCAGGCTTTTGAGTGTCCTTGCAAAGAAAGGTGGCTATATTGGTCACTGATTTGTTTTTGTTTTGTTTTTGAATGTCAGAAATGTATATTTGTGAATGTTGAGATGTTATATTGGTTTCACTGGTGAAAATAAATCATTGAAATGGGCCTAATAATTCTGCACAGTAATAGTCACCTGCACACACAGATATCCTCCTAAAATAGCTCAAACTAAAAACTACTTCCAAAAATATTCAGCTTTGATATTAATGAGTTTTTTGGGTTCATTGAGAACATGGTTGTTGTTCAATAATAAAATGAATCCTCAAAAATACAACTTGCCTAATAATTCTGCACTCCCTGTATGTGTCAAAATATCAATATAATCGATAAATGTCACTAAAAATCATCCTGCTAGCTAAAACAGAAAAAGTTATGGCCAAATTAAGACTCAAAACCACAATCGATGAAAGCCTCCCCAACAGCACATAAGGGTTAACTTAATCAATTAGTTTTGGGACAACATGAATGAATTGTGTGGATCTCTGCAATTTTTTACAGTGAACACACACACACATGCACGCACACACTTTCCTTTTTTTGACATCTTCCGCAAAAAGCTGTTTTATCCTGATGGAGTGTGTGACAACTGAAACTTTACTGCATTATTACAGGATTACGTGTGTCTGAGTGAGACCGTGTTTTTTTTTTTTTCACCACATAAGAAGAGTGTGTTTGTGTAAGACGGTTATGTAAGGAATAATTTGCAGTCAGCTGGACATTATCATGAACTAAACCCTCAGAATGCTGGCATGAAGAAATCTCGCACATTACAAGACAACTTAATAACTGTATGAGTCTAACTGAAGATAAGCTTATGTTGTAAAGCAGGGGTGTCAAAGTCAATTCCCGGAGGGCCGGAGCCCTGCAGAGTTAAGTTCCAGCCCTGCTTCAAAACACCTATCTATAGGTACCAAACAATCTTAAAGCACTCAATTAGTTTGATCAGGTGTGTTTAATTAGGGTTGGAACTAAACTGTGCAGAGCTCCGGCCCTCCAGGAACTGGCTTTGACACCTGTGTTGTAAAGAATACAGTTAGACTAGAAATATTGTGAAATACTAGAATATAATTGTTTTATATTTTAATACATTGTAAATGTAATTCATTGCTGTGATACAGTATGAATGAGACCTTAAAAATCATTTTAATTGGTGACCCTAACCAATCATAAGTGTATTTTTAATTGAATTATTATTCTTTTTAATTGGGATTTATACATCTGAATAAATAAGCTTTCCATTGATGGATAATATGATATGACAATATGTCGCTGAAATATTGAAAAACACTTTTGAAGTAGTCTAAATTAAGTTTTTAGCAATGCATGTTAATAATTAAACATTTATTTTGATATATTTACAGTAGAAAATGCACAAAATGTCTTAAAGGCGCATGATCTTTACTTAAATGTCCACTGATTTGCATAAAATGACTATTGACTTATATTGACTTACTTAATAGTACCGGGTTGGACCCCTTAATCCTTCGTGGCGTAGATTCAACAAGCTACTGGAAATATTCCTCAGAGATTTTGCTCCATATTGACTTGATAGCATCACACAGTTGCTGCAGATTTGTCGGCTGCACATCCATCATGCGAATCTCCCATTCCGTCACATCCAAAAAGTGCTCTATTGGATTGAGCTCTGGTGACTGTGGAGGCCATTTGAGTACAGTGAACTCATTGTCATGTTCAAGAAACCAGTCTGAGATGATTGGTGCTTTATGACATGGTGCGTTATCCTGCTGGAAGTAGCCATCAGAAGATGGAGACACTGTGGTCATAAAGGGATGGACATGGTCAGCAACAATACTCAGGCAGGCTGTGGTGTTGACAGGATGCTCAGTTAGTACTAATGGGCCCAAAGTGAGCCAAGAAAATCTCCCCCACACCATTACACCACCACCACCAGCCTGAACTGCTGATACAAGGCAGGATGGATTCATGCTTTCATGTTGTTATAGCCAAATTCTGACCCGACCATCCGAATGTGGCAGCAGAAATGGAGACTCATCAGACCAGGCAACGTTTCTCCAATCTTCTATTGTCCAGTTTTGGTGAGCCTGTGTGAATTGTAGCCTCAGTTTCCTGTTCTTAGCTGACAGTAGTGGCACCCGGTGTGGTCTTCTGCTGCTGTAGCCCATCCGCCTCAAGGTTGGACGTGTTGTGTGTTCAGAGATGCTCTTCTGCAGACCTCGGTTGTAACGAGTGCTTATTTGAGTTACTGTTGTCTTTCTATCAGCTGGAACCAGTCTGGCCATTCTCCTCTGACCTCTGGCATCAACAAGGCATTTGCACCCACAGAATTGCCCCATTACTGCATATATTCTGTTGTTCTGACCATTCTCTGTAAACCCTAGAGATGGTTGTGCGTGAAAATCCCAGTAGATCAGCAGTTTCTGAATTCTGTCACACGTGATCAATATAATGCGTCATTGAACAGTATTCATGTTAACATAACTGATTTCATTATTAATTATGATGTAAGAAGGAAGCAGAACACAAACAGTATGTAACAGTTTGACTCAGAAAACCACAAGTGGCCAATCAGAACCAAGTATTGCATTTTAGTGAAAGTACATGAAAAGTATTTTACAAAACATTAGGTGGCATGTCCAGATTAGTGACACAGACCTCAGACTAATAATACTTAGAGCCGTCTGCTGGATGTGTGTGTGTGTGTGTGCACAGCTTTATACAACGTCACTGGGAGCTAAAGCATCGGACACAAAGAGTAAACTGTCCTTCTACACTTTATGACCACGTGAACAAAGAAAAGAGGGATTGAAGGAAGTGATGGAGGTGAGGAAGTGGAGAGATAAGATGCGGGAAAGGAAGTGAGAGGGAAAAGGGAGGAAAAGAGGAAGAAGATAAAGAGATGTATAAAATAGCAGGAGGTGGAGGAGCTGGAGCAGATATTCCCTTCAGCCCTTCCAGATAAGGGTTTTGTTTACTGCAGCTTTATAGGAAAAATGTATGATTCTTACGTGTGTTTCTGTAATGTTTAATAATGGTGGTCCTGTCATTGTTATCTGCATGGGAACGTAAAATTGAATTATTCAGAATCAGAATTATTAGCCCCCATGTGTATTTTTTCCCCAAATTTCTGGTGAACGGAGAGAAGATTTGTTCAGCACATTTCTAAACATAATAGTCTTAATAACTCATTTCTAATAACTGATTTATTTTCTCTTTGTCATGATGACAGCACATAATATTAGACTAGATATTCTTCAAGACACTAGTATTCAGCTTAAAGTGACATTTAAAGGCTTAACTAGCTTAATTAGGGTAAAGTTAGGCTATTTATGCAAGTCATTGTATAACAGTGGTTTGTTCTGTAGACAATTAAAACTAATATAGCTTAAGGGGGCAAATAATAGTGACCTTAAAATGGCATTGCTTTAATTCTAGCCAAAATAAAACAAATCAGACTTTCTCCAGAAGATAAAATATTTTAGGAAATACTGTGTAAAATGTCTTGCACTGTTAGACCTTACCAGGCTTTTTTACAGTATAATACTGGCAACACTGTTGCCAGCTACTCACTGTAATGGTTTGGTTACAGTGAGTAACTGGCAACAGTGTTGCCAGTTAATTACTGTAATAGAGCAGTAGCAGTAACTAACTGGAAACTGCTTACAGTTAATTACTGTACTGTAGTGTTACAACTCACAGCATTATACTGCATACGCATTAATGGTATGTCATGTATAGTTATTGTAGTGTTACTAAAATTAATCAGTATTCTTAAGTGTTAATAAATTAAAAAGCATATAAATTCTTCAGACAAATGTATTTTATTGTTTTGGCAGCAAACAAATATACAACAGAAAATGTCTAACAAAATTAAAGAAATCAGCAGATATCAATATATTTTCTATTTACAATGAAACAAAAAGGTTCAATTAATAAACAACACATGCGGTGTATATAGCACAGGTGTCAAACATTTAAATATCATCTGACATGTTACAGAGGGCCACAGGTCTGCACAGTTTAGCGTTAACTCTAATTAAACACACCTGATCAAACTAATCGAGGCTTATTAGAAATCTACAGGTAATGTTGAAGCAGGGTGGGAACTAAACTCTCCTCCAGGAACTGAGTTTGACAACATTTAAGCAACTGACAACATTTATCACAATCACATATCCAATAAAAAAACAATATAAATAATTAACTCCATCCAAAGCAAAAAATAAAAAAATCGTTCAGCACTGATCCTTATGTTGTTCCAAACCTGTAGTAATAAAAAACTAAACAAATAACCTGATTTATGAATTTATTTAGGAAACCCTTTATTCTACAAATACCACTTTTACTTACTTCATTTGATGTTTTCCAGTCAACTTCATTGAGCCTCTGCAAAAAAATGTATAGAAGTGCTGTTTAAGAGAGATATTTTTTTTTAAATTTCGTCTTAAAATGTATGTTGTTAGGCCGGCCGATCACTAAGCATACAGTAGTTGCTTTAGGACAAAGCGTGTGAGATCTTGAATGGTTATAAAAAATAATTAGTTAAAAATCTTGAATGATATTAAGGATATGACGTAGTTCTGGAAACTTCCTACTTCTCTGTTTATCCGTCTGACTTTACGGTGGGTTTTTTTTTGACCGCCCCTTGTCGTTTTAAAGGGCCTCATCCATTTTGTGAGGTGCGCGCGCAGTCAGCGGAGGTGCATGATGCGGCACCAGGCGAAAGTATAAATCAGCCTTAAGATGTTTGATTGTTTTTTTTTTCTGTAGCTCAATGGTGCATCTAACCTGTCTTCAGTTCTGTTCAATTTCAACATTCATTTTGCTACTAATTTTGTGATTTTTTTGTATTTTCTCTTTATGAGTATGCGTGTTTTTGATATTGTGATATACAGTTAAAATCAGAATTATTCGCCCCCCTTTGAATTTTGTTTTCTTTTTTAAATATTTATTCAGGATTCAGGACATTTTCACAGTATGTCTGATAATATTTTTTCTTCTGGAGAAAGTCTTATTTGTTTTATTTCGGCTAGAATAAAAGCAGTTTTTAATTTTATAAACACCATTTTAAGGTCAAAATTATTAGCTCCGTTAAGCTTTATTTTTTCTCGATAGTCTACAGAACAAACCATCATTATACAATAACTTGCCTAATTACCCTAACCTGCCTAGTTAACCTAATTAACCTAGTTAAGCCTTTAAATGTCTCTTTAAGCTGTATAGAAGTGTCTTGAAGAATATCTAGTCAAATATTATCTCCTGTCATCATGACAAAGATAAAATAAATCAGTTATTAGAGATGAGTTATTAAAACTATTATGATTAGAAATGTGTTGAAAAAAAATCTGCTCTCTGTTAAACAGAAATTGGGGACAAAAATAAACAGGGGGCTAATAATTCTGACTTCAACTGTAGGTCTTAAATTTAATACTTAAAGGTCTTAAAAAGTCTTAAATTTGACATTTCTGTAACCAGGGATGTGACACTGACAACAGAGTTCAGATCCACATGCAGGTTTAATGAGGAGATCAGGCAAGCAATAGTCAACACGGGTGCAAACAGATGTATGAAGGCAATCCAGAATCGTAGTCACAATAACGTAGTCACAATAACAGACAGACGAGGTGGAGATCAAAACCAGGCAAAGCAAGACAAAGTAAACGCGCTGTAATGTCACTAAGTGTTAACAAGACTCGGCGACTAGAGAGAGTGTGGCTGTTTCTCAATTCCAAGAACGGACTTGCGTTCTTGTGGAGACCGGTCTTGCCAGGTGTCCTCGGTAGAACGAACTCGGGAGACCACGAGAACAGAGAACGCATCCTGTGAGAAATGAGAGGCTGCGTTCTTCCTGGTGGTCACGTGACCTTCACGCGTTTTAAATAAAAAATTGTTTAAACATTACAGCATTTATACAATGATTTATTGTTTTTCCCCTTTTCAAAATATATATTATGCATAAAAACATTATGAATATACGCTGCACAATACAAATAAAACTGATTTTAATACGAATTTGAGCAAACAAACACTCTTAATATGTTTATTCCTTTATTAAGGTGTCCATGGTAATGTTTATATTCACCGTTTCATTTAGGGAAACTCCTAAGGTAAATAAGTGATATCTCTGAACTTTAATAATAAATCTAAATAAAATGCTGCGCTTCCCACCTCCAGTCGCAATGACTTCTGGGACTTCCAGAGCTAGATCGGTGCTCAAGTCTGCATCGGTGCGTCCTCGATATCAAGAACACATCCGGGAAGTTTCACGCGTCCTCTGTAGGGATGGCTGACGTGAAACTGATGTTTCGACACAGTGTCGAGATCCCGAAGCGCAAGTGTTTCGAAACACTGCACCGAAGCATGATCCGAAACACACCGGTCACGTGACTAAAGTGTTTCGAAACACCTGGTCACGTGACTAAAACGATTCAAAGCATCGATCAGTTCAGAAGCGTTTCGAGACCTGGCGAATCTGCATTTAACTGACAGGGTCAGAATAAATCATCTGTCTCATATGGCCTAGTGGACCGTACGTGTGCACGTTATTACTGTGCTTCAAATGATTTTTGGGTTCGAATCCCGACTTGTACAAATACACCGAAATCATGAATTTATGTATTTTAATAATGTTACTGGTTTATGGTGTAGTCTAGATAAGATACAGCTGTGGATACGCTATCAATTTAGCATCATTTTTGTAACACTGTAAAACAATAATTAACATTTTTACAGTACTGTCATGGTTGGGTTTAGGTTTTGGATAGACATTAATGAAATAGAATAAATGGGAAATTTAATGAGTGATATAAATAATTCTTGTTATCTTCTGGCCACAACCACGTCTGAACTAGCAACGACCCTGTTTTATGACCAAAACAAGACATATTTATTCACAAAGTGTTTATTCGGATGTCAGACCAATGTTGAACCAGAACGATACAAGAACAGAGCAACTCAAACTGATATTAAAGCATTTCAAAATAGCTGACTCAGTCTGGATTCGATCCCACTATCCTCACATGGTAGTCAGGAACCCTAACCGCTCCACTAAATCACTTGAAAGTGGGGTTTAATACCTCAGTTTGCTCAACTGTTCTTTGCTGAAGCTGTTCCAGTGCAATACATAAAAAAATGACCACTAGGTGTCACCGTAGAGTGAGGTTTCGAAACGTTTCGAAGCTTCGACACATTTGCTTCGACTGGTTCAGTGTTTCATGAAGCCTCGCTTTGCCCACCACTAGTCCTCTGTACTTGCGATCTTGAGTATTGGAACTGAACTTTGGCAGCTGAGGATGACGTTACACGAGGACGCAAGACCGCTGAAGAACGCATATTGAGAAACAGCCCGTGTTTGCTGCTTATATACTGTGTGTAATCAGTCCTTGACAATCCTCCGGTGGTGTGTGTGTGCAATCAGTCAGGATGAGGAACATGTGTGTGTGAGCGGAGTGCATGTATGGAGTTGTAGTCCATGAAATGGCGGGTTTGTAGTCCGTTAGTGATTATGCATGTTTACCAGCGATCTATGGAGTAAGGATCGCTGGTGATCGTGACAACTGCGATATCTGCAGAAACCCTGATGGTAGTATGAAGCAGAGTAAAGCTGAAAGCTGTCAAGTACAACGAGAGAAACTCTGAAGCAATCGCATGGTGGCTTAGCATTGCCGCCTCACAGAAAGAAGGTCGCTGGTTTTGAGTCCCAGCTCAGTTGGCATTTCTGTGTGGAGTTTGCATGTTCTCCCCGTGTTGGCGTGGGTTTCCTCCGAGTGCTCTGGTTTTCCCCACAGCGGTACAGTTGAATTGGGTAAGCTAAATTGGCTGTAGTGGATGAGTGTGTATGGGTGTTTCCCAGTACTGGGTTGCAGCTGGAAGGGCATCGGCTGCGTAAAACGTATGCTGGAACAGTTCTGCATTGGTGACTCCTGATAAATCAGAGACTAAGCTGAAGGAAAACTAATGAATGAGTTATTACGCTGCTCTGTGCAATTGAACAACACACACAACATATAAATGCCTCGCTGCGGTTTTCCTGTTTTCTAGAAGACCAAACTGGAAATCAAGGGTGTGTGACGCCATTAGCATGCTGCTTTGTGTCCGAACGTTTCTAAATAACATCTAATCAGTAAAAGCAGCAAGTATGCAGGCACATGAGTCTTAACTCTTATCATAATGTTGTTTTTCGTCTCTTTTAGACCCACACAGGAGAGAAGGAGAAGATCTGTCCATACTGCGGCCAGAAGTTTGCCAGCAACGGCACTTTGAGAGTTCACATCCGCAGCCACACGGGTCAGTACCTCTTCAGCAGCCAAACAAACAGTCTTTCAGCAGCGATCCTGAGCCTGTCCACCTTCACATGCTCAGCTGCAGGGGCAGTCCTGAAAAACTGGGTCAAAGATTCATTTACCGGGTTATTTTGTGGCGTGACAGCGGCCTGTGAGATCCTGCATGTTAAACAGTCTGCAGTGTGCTACTGTAGTCAGAGCGGTGCAGGGCTCTGAGTGACGGAGAGAGCATGTTCATTACACAGCCTTTATAGTCAAGAGCTCAACATTCCACTGCACTGCCATAACAACACACACACACACATACATACACATACACACACACACACACACACACACATACAATGATGCACACAGTCACACACACACACATACAATGATGCAAACATACACACACACACACACACACACACACCAACAAATAATCACAATATACACACACACACATACATACACACATACACACACAAACAAACAATCACACAAACAAACAAACAAACACACACTCACACAAACAATCACATAAACAAACAAATCAACAAGTAATTACAACACACACACAAACAATCACACAAACACACACACACACACTCACACAAACAAACAATCACATAAACAAACAAATCAACAAATAATCACAACACACACACAAACAATCACACAAACAAATAATCACAACACACACAAACAATCACACAAACAAACAAACACACAAAACACACTTTCACACAAACAAACAATCACACAAACAAACAAACAATCACACAAACAAACAAATAAACAAATAATCACAACACACACAAACAATCACACAAACAAACTAACAATCAAACAAATCAACAAATAATCACAACACACAAACACACACACACACACTTACACACACAAACAAACAATCACATAAACAAACAAATCAACAAATAATCACAACACACACAAACAATCACACAAAACACACACTTTCACACAAACAAGCAAACAATCACACAAACAAACAATCACACAAAACACACACTTTCACACAAGCAAACAAACAATCACACAAACAAACAAACAAACACACACTTTCACACAAACAAACAATCACATAAACAAAGAAACCAACAAATAATCACAACACACACACACAAACAATCTCACAAACACACACACACTTACACACTCACACAAATAAACAAACAAATAAAGAAATAATCACAACACACACACACAATCACACAAACACACACACACTTACACACTCAAACAAATAAACAATCACATAAACAAACAAATCAACAAATAATCACAACACACGCGCGCGCACACACACACACACACACACACACACACACACACACACAAACAATCTCACAAACACACACACACTTACACACTCACACAAATAAACAAACAAATAAAGAAATAATCACAACACACACACACAATAACACAAACACACACACACACACTCACACAAATAAACAATCACATAAACAAACAAATCAACAAATAATCACAACACACACGCGCGCACACACACACACACACGCACACAAACAATCTCACAAACACACACACACTTACACACTCACACAAATAAACAAATAATCACAACACACACACAATCACACAAACACACACACACACACTTACACACACAAATAAACAATCACATAAACAAACAAATCAACAAATAATCACAACAATCACACACACACAAACAATCACACGAACAATCACACAAAGAAACAAACACACACACACACAAACAAACAAACAATCACATAAACAAACAAACCAACAAATAATCACAACAATCACACACACACAAACAATCACACGAACAATCACACAAAGAAACAAACACACACACACACAAACAAACAAACAATCACATAAACAAACAAACCAACAAATAATCACAACACGCGCACACACACACACAAACAATCACACGAACAATCACACAAAGAAACAAACACACACACAAACAAACAATCACATAAACAAACAAACCAACAAATAATCACAACACGCACACACACACACACACAAACAATCACACGAACAATCACACAAAGAAACAAACACACACACACACACACACACAAACAAACAAACAATCACATAAACAAACAAACAAACCAACAAATAATCACAATACACACACGTGCACACACACACAATCACACAAACAAACCAACAAATAATCACAATACACACACGCACACACACACACACAAACAAACAAACCAACAAATATTCACAACACATACATACAAACAAACAAACAATCCCACACAAACAAACAATAACACAAACAAACAAAACAACAAATAATCACAACACACACACACACACACACACACATGCATAAAGATGCACACATTCATTCACACAGACAGACACACACACATACACACAAAAACAGAGACAAAGATGCAGACACACACACACTCGCAAATGCACAGACTCACACAGACAGACACACACAAAGCTGCAAAAACACACCTTCACACACACACTCACAACTCACACAGACAAAGATGTGTGCATGCATGCACTCACACACACACACACACACACACACACCCATGCAAACACACACAGACACGTACGCATAAAGATGCACACAAGCATGCACACACACACACACACACACAAAGATGCAAACACACACTTACATACACACACATAGACACCCACACAAAGATGCGCACAGCACACACACTTATGTACACACAGCACACATGCACATATATGGACACACACAGACATGCACAAAGATGCGCACACACACATGCACAAAAATGCAAACACACACGCTCATGCATGCGCAAAGACATACACAAAGATGCGCACACACACGCGCACAGACACTTACATACATACACAGCACGCATGCACAAATATGGACACTAATACACACACTCATGCACACACACGCACAAAGATGCGCACAGCCCACACAAAGACACATGTGCAATGATACAGACACACACACACACACAAAGATACACACACCCTCTCATACTTACACACTCACAAAGATGTGCTCACACACGCACTCACATACACGCACGTCACACACACTAACATGTGTGTGCACAAATTTACAGACAGACACACTGACAGAGAAATACACACAGATACGCACATATGCACAAATACAAATAACCCATACTCACACACACACACACTCACGAAGATGCATTCACGCACATACAGGCCAGTACGTCACACACATACACACACTCATACAAATACATGCATTAAAGTGTTTGTTTTTTATCCCTTACCTCACACACACACACACACACACACACACACACACACACACACACACACACACACAGTTCAGCAAGGCCAAAGCTTAGCCAGTGGAGTGAATAGATGGTCTGCTGTGCTGGAATGCAGCAGACGTGTGAAAGAAAGCCACACTCTTTGTAGGCTTCCAGCTTGGTGCCCTTTGACCTCTGCTGCCTGTAAATCTGACTTTCCTTTCTTTCAGCTCGTCTTCTCTTACTGCTCTTCTTCTTTTAAAGAGACGCACGCTGAACAACACTGCTGCTCCGGTGTACCTGCTTTTGACAAGTTGGAACTGAATGAAACGTCTGAGAAGGGCTCAAAGATGAAAAGGGTTTATCAGGCATCAAAAGAGTCAAACAGCTTGATTTTATTTGAGCTGGATATTATTTTAGCTTTCCCATCGACTGGAATGTGTTTTTCTGATAAAATAATGCGATATCATACACTCACTGGCCACTTTATTAGGTACACCTTACTTGTACCGGGTTGGACCCCCTTTTGCCCTCAGAACTGCCTTAAGCCTGGTTTATACTTCTGCGTCAGGTGATCGACGTGACCCACGGCGCATGTAGCTGTGCATTCATACTTCTGCGTGCTGTTTCTGTCGCTCTGCAATAACACTTCCGAAACGCTAGCTGGCAGTAGGTGTTTATGTTCCTCTGTATCGAGTTTCTTCGCTGGTGTTTTGTTTTTCTGAACGCTTCCTTAATGTCCAAGTGGTTCAAACTCGCTCATTTTGAGTCTGGAACCGGCGGACGTGCAACAACTTTAATCATAAGGTAAACACAAAACAAAACTTTCCATCTTGAGCTCCTTCACGGGACTCCACACTTGTAAACAATCGCTCCATTGGGCTCATGCGGCTCTCACCTCCGCCCACACTTGTCAGCGCTACCAAGCCGACCAATCACAAAGCTTGCACTACGCGTCGCTGCGACGTGTAGTTACGTTTTTGGAGAGGTGCGCGTCAGCGGTGCTGATGGCCACGGCGAGGGCTATGCGTCCACGCGTAGGCAGCGCCGTAGCATACGCGTGCACTTGACGCAGAAGTATAATTCAGCCTTTAATCTTCCATGCTGTAGATTCAACAAGGTACTGGAAATATTCCTCAGAGATTTTGCTCCATATTGACATGATAGCATCACGCAGTTGCTGCAGATTTGTTGGCTGCACATCCATAATGCCAATCTCCCGTTCCATCACATCCTAAATGTGCTCTATTGGATTGAGCTCTGGTGACTGTGGAGGCCATTTGTGTACAGTGAACTCATTGTCATGTTCAAGAAACCAGTCTGAGATGATTGGCGCTTTATGACATGGTGCGTTATCCTGCTGGAAGTAGCCATCAGAAGATGGGTACACTGTGGTCATAAAGGGATGGACATGGTCAGCAGCAATACTCAGGCAGGCTGTGGCTTTGACACGATGCTCAATTAGTACTAATGGGCTCAAAGTGTGCCAAGAAAATCTCCCCCACACCATTACACCACCACCAGCAGCCTGAACCATTGATACAAGGCAGGATGGATTCATGCTTTCATGGTGTTGATGCCAAATTCTGACCCGACCAATTGAATGTTGCAGCAGAAATGGAGACTCATCAGACCAGGCAACGTTTCTCCAATCTTCTATTGTCCAGTTTTGGTAAGCCGGTGTGAATTGTAGCCTCAGTTTCCTTCTTCGCTGACAGGAGCGTTAACGAGCAGTTTGACAGATGTACCTAATAATGTGACCAGTGAGTGTATATGTTTACTGTGATTTACAGTGCCATTTAGCACAACAATAGTTTATATGTCAGAAAGTCTTATCAGGTATCTTTAAAACAAGAAATATTTGATAAAATATTAAAAGATTTGTATTTAAGGATGCGCCACTGCGTCACCTGTATTATCAGCCTGATCTCACGAGGAAACGTAAGTATTTTACGTTTCGTCAGTTTAGTGGCTAATTCGTACGAATTCGTACGAGTTCAGTCATACGAAAATGTACGATTTTAAAAAGGAGGCGTGGCACCTAACCCCACCCCTAACCCCAACCGTCATTGGGTAATGGGGAAATCGTACTAATTTGTACGAATTAGATCGTACAAATTCATACGAATAAGCCACTAATCAAAAAGTTACGAATTGCCGTGAGATTGCGTTGGTATTATTCATTAATTTATTTATTTTCTTTCGGCTTATTCTCTATTTCAGAGGTCACCACGCTGGAATGAACCGCCAACTATTACAGCATATGTTTTACGCAGTGGATGCCAGATGTCAGACTGTCACAGCTGATTCAGTGGAGGGACTAGAAAATCTAACATGTAAAAACTGACAAAAATTCGGACAAATATTGCATTGCAAAGAGCAAAACAATTTTAAACTTACGCCTACCTTGGCATATGGTCTGACTTCGCGGAGGCGACCACACTCCGCTGCACGCCGTGTGGTCCTTCGCCTCCACGTCGTGCATTAAAATCCTTTAACACACGGCAAGTCGTTGATTATCCCTTACTTAATGCAGTGCTTTTTGTCCGTTCTAAGACCCACTTCATATCGTATATCTAACAGGCAGTGAAGATCGCTGCTTTTTAAAGAAATCAGATCTTTTGCCGCCAAAATACTCTTCTGAAATCTTTATAGTGCGCAGCTATCCTTCAAGCCACTAGGTCACTAATTATCAACTGGCGGCCCGTGGGCCGGATTGAACGGCTCAACGAGCCGGATTTGGACAGAATTCCAAAATTGTGAGGATCAAAAAGAAAATAGTGGTCCACACTATTAAAGCAACTAAAAATAACAACAACTGAGCCTCTTGTCAGAATAACCACCAGTTATGACTATATTTAGGCTACACTTCGAAATGAGGACAGACTCATACAGACCATGCGGCTTTAAGCATTTAATGTTTCAAACAGGTTTTAGCGTAAGTGAAGACCGGGTGGGGTGTAGGCAGAGTGCACGAGGCGTGTGTGTGATGAAGAGCAAGGAGAGATGCGGTGGATAGGGGTGCGTGACATATTTGAGGAGCGGGAGGGAGACGCGCAATTTGCGGGAGATTATCATTCGTTTGCGGGCATCCGAGAGTCTCTATGCATTTGCGGGAGACTCACAGAACTTCCGGGAGACTTGGGATGTCTGCTTCAGGGCTAAAAAAAGGAGGAAAAACAATCTGGGTCAACTTAAAATAGCATGGTAAATAAATAACCTGCTACCAAAACAAAACAGGTCACAAATAATGTTCGCACATCAAATGAAACGTTAAGTGGGCTTGAATTCAAATCACAATGCTGAAACGGGCTCCTCACAGTGCGCAATCAATGGCTAAAGTTACATTTCCCCTTGTTGACGTAGCCTAATTGAGTTGAGGCAGAATATCCATCACTCCTAGTGGTTGACTGTGGTATAGTTGATGGGAGCCTGAATCAAATGCCTTCAGTTTTGTAATGAAATTGAAAAAGTATAAACATTAAACATAATGTTAAGCCAAAATTAGATTTTTTTTATTTGATTTTCTTGGGGGTCCGGCCCCCAAGGAGAATGTCTAGTAAAACTCTGGCCCTCTGACAAATATAGTTGATGACCCCTGCACTAGGTTTTGCCCAACAAGATGTTTTTATTCATCTAAAACATGAAACAATTTAGTATAAACTCTTAATGTTTTATATATTTAACAACTTGACGTCAGAATAAGTATGTCGTTTAACTTTTATCTGTTATGCTGAAGGACAATTATTTCACTCACATTTCATTCTTTAAAGGGAACAGTGTCAGGGTTCAGGAAGGATGAGGGAGCGAGGACTCAAATGCAACGTAAGATGGCTTTATTTTAATAAAAATAAAACAAAAAGACAACAAAAACCACCCCGAGGGGGGAAAAACATAACTATAACACAAAATGGCAGACAAACTAGGCTGGGCTGGCAAGACAGGACTGGAGCAGGAACACGAGGGAGAATCGATGACGAACTGGCACAGGACAGCAGACATGAGGAGATTATATAGAAGCATAAATTAACACACAAACAGGTGAACATTATAAACTAATAATGGGTTAACAAGAAGGGTGGGGCTAGACAATAGACTGGCGAACACATGACACAGACACACAAGCACGCGGCGCATCTAAACATGAGTCACGTGCTAAACACAACACCAACAGAAGACTGAACGCGAGACACGAGCACACGATAGATGTAAACATCTTACCGTGCGCTCACACATAGGCACCGCGCATGCTTCATCTCAGCGCCAACCGAAACCAAAACCAACCAGACTGAGACGCTGAGAATGAAACAGCGCGATGCCGACAGAACAAAACAAGCACGAGCGCTCGCGTCACAAGCGCGCACGCAGGCCGTACACGCTCACATCAAGCGGGAGCGCGCACGGCCCACACGCACTCATGACAGCACGCACCCAGAGACACACACACACACACAATGACAGTAAACTAGTGCCCGACCCGAGAAAACTCGAGCCGAGCACAACAGGGCATGGACAAGACAGAGCTAGTGTCCGGACTCTGCCACCAAACAAGAATTTACAAGACCAAAGTGGCAGAACCCTGACAAACAGTTCATCCAAAAATGAACATTTACAGCATATTTGCTCAGCCACAGGTCATCCAAAATATAGGTGACTTTTTTCTTCAGTAGAACATTAAAGGTGCAGTCTGTAAGTTTGACACCCAGTGGTTAAACTAGATATTGCACGCCTGGTTTTAAAACACACACACGCAGGTTGCCAGATTGACGACAACAACAGGAGCATGTCTGACTATCAAGCCTAAAGGCTGATTTAAGACTGATTTAAATCATGTTTTAAGTAAAAGCAACGACACGCGATAGCAGGAGATTTTTCCATATTAAAAGGAGTTTTTGTTCTAATCAACACCTGAAGTTTATATTTTAGAAACAGCTTCTATTTCTCACAGGAGAACAACAGAAAACTGACAATGATCAGCTCAGGTACACCTCATGAGCTTTATTTAGTGTTAAATGCTAATAATGTGAGTCTGAATGCCATTTCACAGCAGCAGATAGTCACCTCAGATCTTGACAATAAAATAAACCTTTTGAGATTGAACTTCAGAGCTGTGACTCAGTGCAAGCCAACACATATCAGTGATTCAGCATCTACATTTAATCATGTTAAAGAGGTTTAATATGTAATAATTAGATTATAAATCTTACCGTTGCGCTGGAGTGCAGTGAGTGCACTATTCTGTGCTTCTGAATGGCTGCATTTACATTTCTGTCGTATTTCATCAGCCAAATTGCTTATCACTGCGTATCTCATCATGTAGCGGGTTGTTAGGACACAGGGTTACAATGTAACCTGCTCACCTAATGTTTACGCTCATAACATTTATATTATTTGCTAATTAATAACCTCACGTTGAACTCTGAATCTGCGTCTCATATTGGAGTCTGCTACTGTCCACCGGAGGTCGCATTTCGGGCACAGACACACACTTAGAGAGCATTCCAGACTGACTGAATGAATGAAGTATGCTGTTTACCACCAAGGCAACCCGGAGTGCTGAAATATAATTGGCTAAACTGGCAGTGGGCGAGTTAAATGACCAAAACAAAGACAGCCGTTCCAGCATGTAACGCACATTTTTAAAGCAGAATATCTGACTTCAGCACTGAGCATGTTTCTAAAATATCTGCAAACATACTATAGTATTTTTATGCTATAGAAGAGTCAAAAACTTACATACAGCAGCTTGAAAGAAGATTTTGAGCAGAATCCGTGGCTTAAAATATTGAAAATACTGTTTAATTTCTTACCCCACCGATTGTTTCAATTCACAAGACCTCAGTGCGTCATCGGGAGCCATGGCTATTGGTTTGGACGTTTTTATGTTTATTTTTAAAGGTGCAGTATGTAAGTTTGACACCCAGTGGTTGAACTAGGTATTGCAGTCCTGAATCATAATAAAGGTACGCCGGGTTGCCAGTTTGAGTGATTTTAAACTGTGTTCTAAATAAAAGCAACGACACGCGATTGAGGGAATATTCCCCATATTAAAAGGAGTTTTGGTTCTAACCAACATCTCGAATTGATTTATTAGAAGCGGCTTCTATTTCTCACAGCTGAACAACAGAAACCTATGACAGATCACCTCAGGTAAGCCTCGTGTGCTTTATTCAGTGCTAAATGCTAACAATGCGAGTTTGAATGCATTTTACATGACGTGTATTACCATATACTGAAAGCAGAAAGTTCACCTCAGATCTGGAAAATACAATAAACCGTTTGAAATTGAGCTTTAGAACTAAACACATATGAGTGATTCAGCATGTACATTTAATGATGTTAAAGTGGGTTAACATGTATTAAATAGATTATAAACCTTACCGTTTTGTGAGTGAGTGCATATTCTGTGCTTCTGAAAGGCTGTATTTAAATTTCTGCCGTGTTTTGTGGTGCAAACAGCCAAATGGCTCATCACTCATAACAATCTCGTCACAGAGTGTTGTTAGGACACGCGATGTAACCTGCTCACGTTCCTAATATTTATGTCATTTGCTAATTAACGTCATGTGGAACTGAATCCGTCTCATTTTGACATCTGATACTTTCCACTACACTGTAGCATTTCGCTCATGGACGCATGCTTTCAGAGTCTTTCTGAATGAATGAATGAATGAATGAAATATGCTGTTTTCCAACAAGGCAACCCGGGGTGCTGAATTATAATTGGCTACTGGCATGTGCATGTGAAAATTACCTAAACAAAGACAGCGTTCCGGCACGGAAAAAAACATTTTCAAAGCAGAATATCTGACTTCAGCATTCTTTGTCAGTTAAACAAGTATGTTCACTTGGGATGTTTCTTAAATATCTGCACACATATTATTGTATTTTTATGCTTTAGAAGAGTCAAAAACTGACATACAGCACCTTTAACCATTCACTGCCACTGCAAACAGTTCTCTGCACATGTGCGAATGTAGTCCGATTGATTGTAGTCCTGTTGTTTTGATGACGAAAGCACGAGAGCTGGTAAAAATATTCATTAATCCTTATGTATTGTTGGGGATGTTTTCATCCACTCTGGGGGGATTTTGAGTCTTAATTTGGCCACAACTTTTACCATGTTTCAGCTAGCAGAATGATGTTTGTTGACATAATTTAATTAGCTGTTATACTCCATATAACGCCATATACAATCCAAAAACTAATCTTTTCTTTGCACAGGCCTATCCAAAGGGTTAATGGTGCTAACTGATGATCAACAGTAAGAATTACAAATTTGACCTTATCCCAACAGGGAAAACCACCAACATTCAAGAATGCATGATTATATGGTGTCATGGCTTTGCAATCAAAAAATGTGGTTATAATGGAAGTCAATGGGGCACAAACAGTACATTAGGGAGAAAAGGTTAAAATCATATGCTGCACAAAAACTAACAATGCATCAAAGACAATGTTATTACTAATCTTTCACATGACTGTGATTAAAGGTAAAAAAACTCACAATTACTTTTATATTGAAAATAAGTACTTTTGTGTGTTTTTTTTCACCAAATAAGTGACATTATTTATGAACTTGGCAATTAAAGAGTTAAAATCCTGTCATTTTTTATATACATTTAGTAGTTTTGATCAGGACTAAGGTTGATTATCAGATTAATGCAAAAGAAAATTGAAATAAATATTTATCTGATGCATTTTAGTGCATGTTGGCATCCAGAACATAATGACAGGATAGCAAATATGAACAGTCCACAATATTTAATGTTCTACTCAAGAAAAAAAGGCATCATGGATGACCTGTGGGTGACTAAATAAACAGGAGATTTTCATTTGCGTGATCTAATTATTGAATCTAGCATTTATGTGATGTATTATAACACCTCTGTATTGTTAACACGCTCATAACATTACACCATGATATAATCACGCAATACATTGATTGTTCCCAAAATATGCCAAAACCAGAGTTTCAGATTGGCAAGTAAGACGTTTAGGACACCATTGCATTGCATTGCAACACAGAAACCATCGATTTGATCAGGGAAAAGTATTTGTGTTGCAGTCTTGTCCTCCCCCATTTCACCTCTGCTGAACAGGGTTAACACCCAGCGCTGACAGACTCTCGGCCGGTTCAAAGGGGTTAATCTGGAGATTGTTTGTTTGGTTAACCTGCTTGATTAGAAGCTTGATTCCGAGTCGTTTGCCAAAATTAAACTCAACCCAGCACTTCCTATAAATGAAATCATACCTAATTAAAACATCTAAACCTAATCATAAGCCCGACCATCTGTTTCTCAGATCTGCGTTTAAGCTCCACTAAACACACGACTTTCATTCCACACGCACATTGGCATCCACAAAAAGCTGTGCTTCAAACTTTTGAACATTTCTGTGGTGGCAGTGACGGTGCAACCTTTTCATACGACATTGACTGCATGCATTTCAGTGTGTTTGGACATGCCGGGTTTGTACAAAGCAGGGGATTTGCTTTATTCACTAACATGCCGTGAGCTCAACATGTTGATGATGTCATCCTTAGGCACCACATGTGATTCTAGAACTACCTTTAAAACATAACTTTCCCTAATTGGCTGTATGCACACGGCCTTTTAATTTTCAGCCAGGCAGCCCAAGGGCTTCCCCTGAACTTTCTTTCCATTACAAAATTGTCACGTTTAAGATCTGATTTCTTTAAAAAGCAGCGATCTTCACTGCCTGTTAGATATACGATATGAAGTGAGTCTCAGATCGGACAAGATGCACTGCATTAAGTAAGGGATAATCAACGGCTTGCCGTGTGTTAAAGTACTTTAATGCACGACGTGGAGGCGAAGGACCACACGGCGTGCAGCGGAGTGTGGTCGCCTCCGCGAAGTGCATTAAAATCCTTTAACGCACGGCAAGCTGTTGATTATCCCGCTTATTCCATGGTCATTTGCCAAGGTAGGCGTAAGTTTAAAATAGTTTTGCTTATTGCAATGCAATATTTGTCCGAATTTTTGTCAGTTTTTACATGTTAGATTTTCTAGTCCCTCCACTGAATCAGCTGTGACAGTCTGATATCTGGCATCCACTGCGTAAAACCAACGCTATCTCACGGCAATTCGTAACTTTTTGATTAGTGGCTAATTCGTATGAATTCGTATGATTTTATTCGTACAAATTAGTACGATTTGCCCATCACCCAATGACGGTTGGGGTTAGGTGGGGTTGGGTGCCACGCCTCCTTTTTAAAATCGTACATTTTCGTACGACTGAACTCGTACGAATTCGTACGAATTAGCCACTAAACTGACAAAATGTAAAATACTTACGTTTCCTCGTGAGATCAGGCTGGTAAAACATATGGTGGAATAGTTGGCGGTTCATTCCGCCGTGGTGACCTCTGAAATAGAGACTAGGCCGAAAGAAAATAAATAAATGAATGAATAAGACAGGCGACGCAGTGGCGCAGTAGGTAGTGCTGTCGCCTCACAGCAAGAAGGTCGCTGGTTTGAGCCTCGGCTGGGTCAGTTGGCATTTCTGTGTGGAGTTTGCATGTTCTCCCTGCGTTCACATGGGTTTCCTCCGGGTGCTCTGGTTTCCCCCACAGTCCAAAGACATGCGGTACAGATGAATTGGGTATGCTAAAATTGTCTGTAGTGTATGAGTGTGAATGAGAGTGTATGGATGTTTCCCAGAGATGGATTGCGGCTGGAAGGGCATCCGCTGCGTAAAACATGTGCTGGATAAGTTGGCGGTTGAGTACTAAGCTGAAAAGAAAATGAATGAATGAATGAATGAATAATACAGTCAATTCAAAGTTCTGAAAGTTTGTTTCTTCCATTGCTGCCTACTTTTGTAGCCTCTTGACTTCATCCGTTGCTTGCTTTCATCACTTTCATTTTTCTTCTTATGCAATGTTTTATTAAGCTGAACAGTCAATTAGAGCGATCTCTCTCATTGCTGGCTCAACATGCTAAATCAACTGAAAGGCAAGCAATGGTGGTTCACCAATGGTGCGTCAAAAACTAGCCAGACAAACACTCAACGACATCCCGACATTGGCCGACTTGGGACGTCACAGCTTAGAGATTGCCAAACACAGTACAGAGCATCAAAGTGTATGGAGACCGGGGCTGTTTTAAGACCGAATGGGTGTTTCTTTTGAAAGGTCAAACTAAAAGCACTGTCCAAACAGACTCCAGCGTCAATGAATGCTCTGTCTGCATGTTTGCGTGTGTCTTAGTTTGCATACCCTGCTGGGTTTGCGTGGTGCCAGTGGTGGGGGGAATGCAGGAGGACCTAAAGGAAACACTTATGGAATGTGAAGGGCTGAATGACATCATCAGTTGTCAAGGTCTGGGAGAAGCTAAAGTCGCCCTGCTTTTACATCTCATTTGCGTAAATACTGAAAAGAGCCATTGTAGGGTGTAAGGTGTGTGTGTGTGTGTTTGTGTGTGGAAAAGCCTATGCATTCGCCCTCAGGACAGATCAAGCCACATTAGTCTAGTGCCCTCATCAGTGAAAGTAGTGCAGCCATGAGGTCAGTGCACATGCTATTGACGGTCCTAGGTGGAAGTGACAAAAAACATTAGCCATGAGCCGAACACATGTCTCATTAGCATTAATTGGATAACTTTAAGCAGAACTACTTTCTGTCTCTTCTACATCCTGTTTGGTTTTGGTTTTACATCTTGCTACAGAGCCCCTTTGTTGCTTTTGTGTTGTATTAAGAGTAGTATGGACTAAAAATGTAGCACTGGAGTGCAATGGAGTTTTGGGATGATTTGTTATTGGACTAGGAATTGAATTGATCAAGTCAATGCTATCAATACTCGGGGCAACTTTTTGAGCAGTTTTGCTGGCCAACTTTTGGTAATGCTGTCAATGGGCAACCAGGTGAAACTCAGGGCAACTAATGGCCCATTTTCACTGAGTGGCTCCATGTGCGAAACTCTGATGTACAGTTAAAGTCAGAATTATTAGCCCCCCTTTGAATTTTTTTCTCTTTTTTTTTTAATATTTCCCAAATGATGTTTAACAGAGCAAGGGAATTTTCACAGTATGTCTGATAATATTTTTTCTTCTGGAAAAAGTCTTATTTGTTTTATTTCGACTAGAATAAAAGCAGTTTTTATTTTTTTAAACACCATTTTAAGGACAAAATTATTAGCCCCTTCAGGCTAAATTTATTTTCGATAGTCTACAGAACAAACCATCGTTATACAATAACTTGCCTAATTACCCTAACCTGCCTAGTTACCCTAATTAACCTAGTTAAGCCTTTAAATGTCACTTTAAGCTGTATAGAAGTGTCTTGAAAAATATCTAGTCAAATATTATTTACTGTCATCATGGCAAAGATAAAATAAATAAGTTATTAGAGATGAGTTATTAAAACTATTATGTCTAGAAATGTGTTGAAAAAATCTGCTCTCTGTTAAACAGAAAACGGGGAAAAAAATAAACAGGGGGTCTAAAATTCAGGGGGGCTAATAATTCTGACTTCAACTGTACATGATCCTAAAAGCCGTAGTACATGTACTTCAAATCGTTGTTCATTTGAGGACAAAAAGAAGTTTCAAAAGACTTTAAAATCTCTCTGCGAATGATCATACAGGAGCAGATACATCTGTACCAGCTCTGCTACTCCACTTTCCAGTGTATCAGTGTTGCTAACTTGGTGTTTTTGTGTTTAATTTTGTTCTCCTCTGACCTCCATGGACATGAGATGCGAACGAATCATATCAACGAAGTTGCAAAACACACCTATCGATTCAGTAGTCGTCACGAACCAATAGACCAATGACCATGTTTGTAAACATTCAGGATGCGCGCGCAGGGAGGTGGCAGAAAAAAACCGGGAGCGCTAGCATTTACAGCGAGGGAATGACATCCAATGCGGTTCAGAGTTTGTTGTTGTTTTAGAAATAAGTTATATTGATTATATATTATATATATTATTTACATAATGCTTACAGTGTATTATAACAGCGCGTCACCCAGTGATAAGCACAGTGATTCGGCAAAATTAACGTTAAAGTGAGCGGCGTTAGTCTGACAGGTCCATTTGCGATAGCACCCTCCCAATGGATATTGAATAAGACGAAATGACCAAGCATCCAGCCCCAAATATACAATCTCATTGAAGCTCCAAGGGATTTTACGAGAGAAGTTAAAAGTCTACAAGTGTTTGGATGCCAACAATTGTGTTCTGTGTGGTCATGAGCAAGAAATAATGTTCCTTGATTACCAGATTCAAAACTATGTAGTGCTAAAAACCGAGGATCTGCCGAGCCAAAGACAAGGAAATAAATACGAAGCTAACGTTATACAAGGCCAGGGTGATCATCAACCGGCAGAACAACTGCATTCTGACAGTGAATTACACTTGTATGGCGGCAGGCCCAATATGTGAATTACACATAGAGGTAAAGTTGGTTTTATATTCGCACATTCTGACTTTCCCCTAATAATATAATTTCATAAAAGTATTATTTGCAAACTCTAAATAGCGAAATCATATTAGCAGCCAATGACTGTCAAAGTACAACACTGTTCACAGTCAAATAAACAGTGTTCATCTTGTTTTCAAGTCACACTTGCAGGTTATTTCAGACCGAATACTCAAAGTGCCGTGGTAAACAATATAGGGAGTGTGTCACAAGTTGTCACTGATTGAATGTGTGAATATAAAACCAACTTTACCTTAATAACTTACACTTTCACGTTTCATTATTAGCATTCAGTGTCCGCAGTTTAATTAACCACATGTAACCGTTTTGCCGAAATCATTGCTGCAATCAAAAACGAGTAATGTATATGATTCAGCATAGCCTGAACTTACCTGATATAACATGAGAACTGCAGAGTCCAGCATTTATAATTGGGTTGTCACTTCATTCAGCTCTCTTTTAGCCAAAGACGTCTGCAGGCGGCATTAAAAGCAGTGTGGTGTAAGGTAAAAGTTAAGTTTTCGAATTTGGCATCCTACCGCACAACACGACATGTTTGCTATTGCAGCCGGTCTTTTTCTGCAAACGGGGACCCGTGTGACGTCATGTGTGACGTAGGTTGGTAATTGGTCTATAGAAGCTCAAAAGTCTTTAGGAGCTAAAACCAACTCCCCAAAAAGTTTGCTATAGTGAGCTGTTTAAAAATGTCAAATCAAACTCAAAATGAACTTCGCTTTGGCTGGATTTAGTTTGAGATTATGTCATTTTAGTTCATTCTTCAATTTAGTTTTAAGTACACCGGGGCCTTAAGGCAAAATTGTTATACAAGACTTCATACTTGACTATGGTCTAAACAATAGGAATCATGTTTCTTACATCCACACTTGATTTCTACCAGAACCACTTGACGTCTTTATTAGAGAACAGATTTAGGGAGGTTTAAGCCCAGTATGATTGGTATTTCAGATTTATTACAAACCTTTTAAAGCAGCATGCGAGTGGGGTTCACTAGTCTATGGACCACTCGTGCCTGATTGATGTTGCCCACAATAATAACAATAGCTTGCTTAAAATCCACTCTAATTCCAATCTAATGGGCTAGATTTATGTCATTTCCGGGATTCGGCGTGGACCATGCATAGGTTTTAATCAATCCTCTGGAAAACAAAGTGTTGTTTACAGGATTCTGGTCTTAGAATGAGTGTTTCTCAGGAAGAACTGATCCCTGGATTTGTGAGGCTCAAGAGGTTTGAGAGTTACCACGGCTTTGGTCACACAACATGTTCCACATTATCAAACATATTGTATGTCCATAAAGAAGTCACTGGTTATTACTTCTGAACGGATGGAAATTGTGACTGCAAAGACCCTGCTAATTTATTTATTGTGTGTAGAGTCTGCATGTTATAAATTAGCAATTTGTCCTGCTATGTGCATTGATGCACCTGGCATCAAGACACTTTCCATCTAATTTTTGCTTGTCCACTTTTGACTGCTGTCAGTGTTGAAAATGCTGGAGTGCAAACTTGGTTTAATGTGTTTAAACAGCCACAAAATACCAGCTACTCTCCATTTATTGACCAAAGACTATTTGGTTATTATGGGATGAGCAATATGGGATGTGTTACAGGGCTCGAAATTTAATCTATGCGACCTCATAATATATTTGGGAGCATTTGTGCGACTGCATATAATGGTTGTAGTGCGACTTGATTCGATTTTTTTCTAAAAACGCGCTGAATCGGTCTTCCCTGCCGCTATATTGGTTTATATTAGCTGTCAATCACTCAAGGCTTTCCGCTGTCTGATAACAGGGAGCTTATAGGGGCGCCAGCCGAGATCAATCGAGGGTTTTCGGAGAAGGTGCCCGAATCTCGATGCGTTGCATTCACTGCATGTTCAGCGCAAATGTCCGCTAAATGTAAAATGTAACACTGTACACATCATCGCCAAAGAAGCTCGCCTTTACTAAGTTTAAACTGAATCTGCGGCTCATAACAAAGAACGGTACTGCGTTGGTGGTCATCACGAGAATCCTGTTCTGCCCCGCTCATATATTGGGTCGGCTGACTCGCCTGCTTTATTCCACAAACACAGAAAAATGTAAATCAGCTCATAACGAGACTGAGCATTTAAAATGACACAAATCCAAACCAAAACTTTTAAAGAGTAGCAGAAGTGAGACTTTTCTTACTTTCTTTGGTCCATTCTTTCTTGATTTGTAGATTATTTTTCTATTTACTGATGACTGCTTTGCAGCTTTCAGCATTGGATTGAATGATTTATTATAATCTTACGTTTGTTTTGTAGCAGAAATATTATTTATTAAATTGACATGCATATAAAAACAATAGTGCAAAATAAATATTTCTTACTGCAATGCTTCATTTCTGTTTGATGCAAACCATAAATTCATTAAGTAACAGCAGGACCTTTTACAGTTCGTAACTCACATTCAAGCACATTCAGGGCGGCGTGATAATGAGAAATGTTATTCATTGTAAGTATGATTGACATCATCGTCATCATTAATATTTATAATTATTAGACATTCATTTTGGAATTATTGCACAGATATCAATAAGTCATCACAGCATTAGTTAGATAGTTGTTTCTGGTTTTTGTTAGTCCTAATTCATGTTGTTTTCAAATACAATAAATCCCGTAATATACAATTTGCAGTGGTGCTCATTCATTTTTGGTGGGTGCTCCTAAATGTTTTCTGGTGCTCCTAAATTTTTGAAGTTGGGAACAGCGGTGCTACCAAGTAAAAAAAGTTAATTTTGAGCCCTGTGTTATGTGAATGTGCATCAAAAACAAGAATTTGTATACTTTTGGAGGATGTACTTCATTTATATTAGAATCTACTTCACGACCACTAGAAAAGTATATTCTATATACGCTTAATTCACACGGCCGCCATTTTAAAACACGAAAGAAAGGCTGCGGTGCGAAGAAACCTGGAAGTATAGAATCAGCACTGTAAGCATTGCAAGAACATGCTGTGGACTACAAAGTGCATGTGATGTCACCACTCTGTTGCCTGGCTGTCAGTTTCTCAATACCTGGCTAAGCAGAAGTGCACTATTTATTTTTGTGAAGTTTTACAAACTAATTTCGAGAGGAGCGCGTGATATGATTGATCGCGGGTGGTTTATCATCTGTAATCAGCAATAATCCAATCAGATTGATCCAAACCTACATATCACCTACCGATATCACCGACTACCGTATCTTCATTTTGGAAGAATCCCCCCTTCCGCCCTATCTCCTCCTTTTCCTCCTTTACCATGTGGAGCTCTCCAGACCTACCTGATCTCTGACCCCCTTATATGCTCATTGACCAGGCGGAAGCCCTGTGCTCAGTTATCTCCGAGTTCAGGGTTCTCTTCTGGGACAGCATGCCAAACCTGCTGATAGCGTCAAGCAATAAGTGTGAAGTCTTGAATCTGTTTTTAAAGGTAAACATCAGTCCCCAAAACAGAAATATCTAATCATCATTCATTTCGCTGCTTACATTACACTTGCGTTACATTCCAAGGAGTTCCGCTATCAGCACCACTGTGGAAAATGAATTTTGGCTAATGTGGAAAGCTCTTGGCCGGAATAAGCCACAAAGTGGACTAGACTTCATGACGATCAAAAGCCAAATGGTTTTAACTTGATTTAAGACTTGATGTCCATCCGATAAGTGATTTCATGCAACAATTAAACCTTGAGGACACAAAGTCATAGTATCTCAGGGCCGGAGTGACATGTTTATGGTGCTCAGATGTGGAAGGAGAGCAGAATGAAATGTTACAGCACAGCTGTAGGAAGTTCTGCACATGCATCTTGTAATGCTAAAGGAAGCTGAGGCACGCGAGTGTGTGTGTGTGTGTGTGTGCGTGTAGTGATGGGTAATTCTCTGGGATGTTCTCGCTGCAGGAGCCTGTGTCCTCACAGTAGTCTAACAGTACTCACTTAGACAATCACACACACACACACACTGTTCGGCCACATCTGGAATCTGAAACCTATCCAGTCCAGTAAAACTATGTATGTGTGTGATATAAACATCTCTACTGCTGGATCCACACAGCAGCTTTTTACACTTGATTAATTCAGATTCAAGAAGTGTTTAGATTTTTTTTTCTCAATTACTGTATCTGCCAGTGTTGATTGATACGATGACAGCTTTTAAAGTAGGGCTGCATAATTCAACTTTGTTCCCAACATTGATTAGCTGGAGGGTTGTTTGAAGTAATGTCTCCAAAAGTGTGTCCTGCTTAGACAATAGAGAACTCGAAAAAGGTAAAAATGAGAACTATATCTTTTTTTTACTTTGATTATTGAAACGGTTCCTTGTCAAAAAAAAAACAAATCAGTCCACATGTATATCAAAAATGCACTGTGATGCATATTAAGGACATGTTGAACCAATAGAGTGGCAATAAAAGCCGTTCAAGCAGAGTTTAGCATTTCAGTGAATTTCATACAAATCAATGCAAATGTGAGAACAGATGCAGATGACCGTCCCGCAGTGCAAACAACGTGAAATGTGCGACACATTTGCCACAAATTTACTCACTCAATCACGTCTTCTGCATTTCGAGTGAACCCTGCCATGTTGGCCAATCAGAAAAGAGAAAACTGCACATACTAACATCATGAGGCAAAACTTCTAGTCCAAATATCTGAAAAATAAATCAAGAAGCATTTTCTAGACAAGCAAAACATATTGTCTTGTTTTCAGAAATAATATGCCAAAATTAAATGAGTTTTTCCTTAAAACAAGCAAAATAATCTCCCAATGGGGTCAGCAAAATAATCTTGTTTTTCCTATGACATAAGATTATTTTTGCTTACCCTGTGCAGGACACCGGCCCTCCAGGACAGAGTTTGCCCACCCCTGGTCTAGACCATGGGTTCTCAATCTCAGTAGGTCCTGAAAGTCCGGTGTCCTGCAGATTTTAGCTCCAACCCCAACCAGACACACCTGGGCTAGCTAGTCAAGCTCTTACTAGGTTTTTAAAAAACATCCTTGCAGGTGTGTTGAGGCAAGTTAGAGCTAAAAGCTGCAGGACACTGGACCTCCAGGACTGATTTTGAGAACCTCTGGTCTAGACTTTTAACTCTTTTCCCAATAGTTTTTTTTTTGTTTCTAGCCACCATTTCTGAGGATTTTCATCTAAATTTGATGGCCCTCAGGATAGTTTTTGCTAAGAATATTTTCTATATAGTCTTTCACTCAATCAGTTTTTTGTGCATTGGTGTGGACACTAAAATAAACGTAAAGAATGTGAAACACCATATATGGTATATATACAGTGCATAAGCGATGCTCTGATCGATCGACCAAAGATTGGTATTTCATTTAATGACTTGGATCAGTTCTCGCCAATCTCAAATCTGGCAGATCACATGAACCGATTACATGTGTTTGTTTAGGAGTTTACAAGCAGAGGAAGACGCACATGCACTCCCGTATATTATGCATAGCCTACAGCAGCCACAACACGTGCGGAGGGTAAATGATGTGTTGAGGGGTAAACGGCCGATTCACTTGCATCAATAATTCATTTTCTTTTCTGCTTAGTCCCTTTATTAATCTGAGGTCGCCACAGCGGAATGAACCGCCAACTTATCCAGCATATGTTTTACGCAGCGGATGCCCTTCCAGCTGCAACCCATCACTGGAAAACATCCATACACACTCATTCACACACATCAGAATCAGTTTTATTGCCAAGCGTGCTTCACACACACAAGGAATATGTTTTGGCTACAGAAGCTTCCAGTGTACATAAAGTAACAAGTGACAACACAAAATGAATATGAAAAAAGACGATAAACATCAAACAGAGATGCAGTTAGTCAAAGCATCTGTATGTACAGATTTGTTATGAATATACAGGTTATAAGGTGCTGTGTACAAATGTGTGTGAGAAAGTGTTGCATTGTATATTGTTATAAGGTGCTGTGTACAAGTGCGTATGAGAAAGTATTGCGCGCTTATTGCACAGTAGGAGAATATTTAACTGTTCCTGAGGTAGATGGCCTGAGGAAAGAAACTTTTCCTGTGTCTGGCTGTTTTTGTGCTTGGTGCTCTGTAGCGCTGACCAGACGGTAACAGTTCAAACAGGTAGTGTGCTGGGTGCGAGGCGTCCAGAGTGATTTTGCGAGCCCTTTTACTCACTCTGGAAGAGTACAGTTCTTGAAGTGTAGGAAGGGTAGTGCCAGTGATTATTCGCGGTAGTCTACTGAGGTCAGTTTTGGCAGCTGAGCTGAACCAGACGGTGATTGAAGTGCAGAGGATGGATTGGATGACAGCTGAGTAGAACTGTACGAGCAGCTCCTGTGGCAGGTTGAACTTCCTCAGCTGACGAAGGAAGTACAGTCTCTGCTGGGCTTTCTTCACGATAGAGTCTATGTGAATGTCCCACTTCAGATCCTGGGAGATGGTGGTGCCCAGGAACCTGAATGACTCTACTGCAGCCACAGTGCTGTTCATGATGGTGAGTGGGGGGAGTGCAGGGGGGTTTCTCCTAAAGTCCACTATCATCTCCACTGTTTTGAGCGTGTTCAGCTCTAGGTTGTTGGATCTGCACCATAAAGCCAGCCGCTTCACCTCCTGTCTGTATGCAGACTCGTCGCCGTTCCGGATGAGGCCGATAACAGTAGTGTCATCAGCAAACTTCAAGTCATTGGTGTACAGGGAGAAGAGCAGTGGGGATAGAACACATCTCTGAGGTGCACCAGTGCTGACGGTGCGGCTGTCGGACGTGATTTTGCACATTCTGACTAGCTGTTGTCTATCTGTCAGAAAGCTAAAAGCTAGAACAGAGAGCTGGGCCAGTTTGTAATTGAGCATGATGGGACAATGGTGTTAAAGGCAGAACTGAAGTCCACAAACAGTACCCTTGCGTAGTTCCCTGGTTTGTCCAGATATTGTAGGGTATAATGCAGTCCCATGTTGACTGCATCATCCACAGACCGGTTTGCTCTATAGGCAAACTGCAGGGGGTCCAGTGATGTCCTTCACTTCCACATACACTACGAACAATTTAGCCCACCCAATTCACCTATAGCGCATGTCTTTGGACTTGTAGGGGAAACCGCAGCACCCACGCCAACACAAGGAGAACATGCAAACTCCACACAGAAATGCCATCTGGCCCTGCACTTGTACTGAACACAGTGCATACATGGTAGCGTTTAAGCATGTGTGTCGGCCTGTCAGTAATCAGCAGGTCAAGTGTGAAGTGATTGGGTGTGTCTGTGACTGATCAAAGTCAGTCGCATATCGTTCACAGCCGATCAATATTGAATTCCTGCACTGCCGGTCTGTGCCTGCCGGCTCTCAGGCCTAAATGTACAGTCGGCACACTGTATAAATGCATTAATAACCTGAGCCTGCTTTGGATGTTGGAATGAGAAAAATGGAGCCAGGATGGAGTGTGTGATGGACAGACCTAATGTCTTTCATACCCAAGACCCTGAGCTACAAAGATCTCCCCACAACACCAGCGCAATGCTCGGCATGTGACAGGGACAAGCATCTGTTCACCAGACACACACACGCACTCTCTCACACGAGGGGGTGCCAAACAGATCGATTAGCAGACGGGGGTGTCTGGGGACCGCCGGGGATCTGGAAAGAGAGCGGAGACGCTCGGGTCACACAAAGACGGTGTCGCGTTACAACACATGCTAAATCAGTTAGCCCCCTTTCCACACACACACAAGCCAGGGGCTCAGATAGAGATCCACTGGATAAATCAAAATAACAAGTCCATTTTCACAGTTTTGGAAGGTAATGCAAGTGATGTTTGCTCTTGCATCTACTACAAAGCTAGTGTCGTTATGAGTATATTTTTGGTTTGTTATTATGTGGATACTTAGTCGAAAGAGACCACCCATAAACGTGTGTGCTTATAGTGCATTTGGCATATGGCTCAGGTGCCACTTTCAACTCAGTTGCAATTGAGAGTTTTCAGTCACATGACCTGTGCGGAGACCTGGTGAGCTAAAAAAAAAAAAGGGCCGTAATGGCAACTACACTGGGATCTCTACTACACAATGGCATCCGCTGCGTAAAACATATGTTGGATAAGTTGGCGGTTCATTCCACTGTGTGACCCCTAATAAATAAGGGACTATGCCAAAGGAAAATGATTGAATGAATGAATATTTGGAGTGCATGCCAAAAGAACAAAAGAGAGATATGATCTGAAGGGCACTTGCGATCCATTGACTGCACCCATTTTAAACCCTCAGGTCCCTGCCAGAGGTCTAATTCAGTGGTATTTACATTTATCTTGTGGATATTCCTCAGCTATTTAGTCATTAGTGATTAGTGCCTAGTTGTCTGCTTTCATTCATTCATTTTCTTGTCGGCTTTGTCCCTTGTGGGGTCGCCACAGCGGAATGAACCGCCAACTTATCCAGCACGATTTTACGCAGCGGATGCCCTTCCAGCCGCAACCCATCTCTGGGAACTTCCACACACACATTCACACTCATACACTACGGACAATTTAGCTTACCCAATTCACCTGTACTGCATGTCTTTGGACTGTGGGGGAAACCGGAGCACCCGGAGGAAACCCACGCGAACGCAGGGAGAACATGCAAACTCCACACAGAAACGCCAACTGACCCAGCCCAGCCGAGGTTCGAACCTGCGACCCAGCGACGTTCTTGCTGTGAGGCAACAGCACTACCTACTGCGCCACTGCGTTGCCCTTCTGCTTTCATAGTTGGTGTCATTATTTTTTGCTTGGATTAATATTTGCTGGTAGGGATAATCTATTCGATCATTCATTCATTCATTTTCCTTCAGCTTAGTCAGACAAAGGGTCACCAACATCAGTCTTGGAGGGTCAGTGTGTTTAGCTCCAACCTGCCTCAACACACCTTCTCGGAAGTTTCAAGTACACCTTGTAAGACCTTGATTAGCATGTTCAGGTGTATTTGATTAGGGTTAGAGCTCAAATCTGCAGGACACCAGACCTCCAGGAACAAGTTTGGTGACCCCTGCATGAGACTGTCACATGGGCAATCTTCAGCCAGAAACAGTCCTCCTCAGTACCATCTGCTGGTGAGAACACAGGCTCTTTTTGTCCTGAGATAATCCCTGTTTTACAGACCTGACAGATGCTCAAATCCCTCGACTTACGGTCTGGGGATGAACCCTATCTTTCAGACCCCTCTTCTAATGTCTTCTACAGAGACCCTCCTTTAGCTCTAACCCAGTGTCCTACTTGTTACACACATGATAGATGCCCCTGCTGTACGCTAGCACATCTGTGAAGTGAATTTACTTGTTTGTCAACAGGCCGACGTGTAAACTGACACCGACATCCTTGATGAAAGTTGCAAATGGGCATCAAGCCATGCAAGACGCAGTAACATGACTGCAGCAGATGCAATGGTGATAAATAGCTTTGGGTGATGGGCGTTTCCTGATGGCAGAAATACACACCAAAATGTAGACCAAAACCAAAGGAGGAAACCGCTTAATCTTTAGAGATGAATGGGGGGGGGTGGGTTTTAAGATGTGGCTGGTGAAGATCTGTTTCAAGATTTTTGTTCGAGATTTCGTCACATATGGAGTTGTGTGAGGTTGTTTAGTTTGCAGCTGCATGTTTTCCCAAAACCAACTTTGTATGGAGTTGATCACCAAGCTTGGCTTCTCAGAGGAGGATGTGGAAGGTGCATTTTTTCCTTATGAAGAGCGCTCAAGACAAGTCAAGTCACCTTTATTTATATAGTGCTTCATTCAAAACAGATTGGCTATCCCTAAGTGTGACGCAAGTGAGAAAAAGTAGTAAATCAAACATCCCATGAATGAAAGCAGAGAAGTTGTCCTCAAACGCCATGCCTGTAACAGCAGAACAATTTAGTGTTGAGGAGAAAAGTGCTGTCTGAGGAAACCACATGGAATAGCAGGTAACTATATCCCTAACTAACCCTGATTCACAGCCGTTTCATGAAAACCAGAAACAATGGAGATAATGCAAGAATCTCTAATCCTGGAGCAACAAATCCAACAGTTTGCAGATAACACAAAGACAATACTTCACAAGGAATGGAAGGAGCTAAGGGAATGTAAATACAAGATAATGAGTAACTAAACAAGGCACAGGTGAACATAATCAATGAGCCATTTGTTCAAGGAACCATTGAACAAACTACAAATGCGAAGAATGAAAAGAGGAGCTAATAGAGATAGATCCACAAAGTACCAACTAAAACAGAAACGTATTTCTTATAACATTATTTAGGAGGGAAAAAAACAGATTTTTTTTTTCTTTAATAGTATGACATTAATAAATGACTTTAAATGTATTAATTAGTGAAAGTTGTTCATGTCAGAAGTTGTTGCCAACTTGATTCAAAGATGAAGGTTTGAACTTGGTGCTGTGGTCTTGGATAACACAACTCCCAAGTTTCTCTAACAATCCGTCACGTCACATTTTAGGTAAGCAGGAAGATATACAATAGCTGGCTGTTTGAACACATTCAACCACATTTACATGTTTACACTAAAGTTATCTGACTACCTCTTGCTCTAAGAAGTTGAAATTGAACACGCATAAAATGTTTAATGTCTTGTTTACATCTATATTTAGTGTTTTTTATACCATGTGTAAATGGTAGTGTTACTGAACATTATTCATACCTATCCTGTTTGGTTCGGTTGAATCAAGCTCAAGTTTGCTTCCCTATTTGGTGCGAATTATTTGGGGCTTAGTTAGTAAATTCAATAACTAACATTAACTAAGGAAACTAAATTATGACCATAAATATTCAATAAAAACTAAAACCTAAACCAATACATATGTTTCACTGAAATAAAAATACACAAGGGCCCAGTTTCACAAACAGGGTTTAGCTTAAGCCAGGACTAGACCTTAGTTAAATTAGGCTATTTAAGCCACATTTATAAAAACAGCCTTAGTAAAATACATTACTGGTGTGCACCTGTAAACAAAAAATGACACTGAGATGTTTTAAGACGTCTCACTGCAAGTTATTTTCAGTTGAGACAGCTCAAACATGCAATTTAATCCATGACTAGCCTTAAACCTTGTTTGTGAAACCGGGGGAAAATGTTTGATTCAGCAATCACCCAGGCTATCGAATGTTCGCAAATAAATAATTTTACTACATGTAACAAGTTTTACAGTGATGGGTTGCAGCTGAAAGGGCATCCGCTGTGTAAAACATATGCTGGATAAGTTGGCGGTTCATTCCGCTGTGGCGACCCCAGATTAATAAGGGGACTAAGCCAAAAAGAAAATGAATGAATAACAAGTTGCCTTGACAACAGATAAAATAAAACTTAAATATACTTAAAGGTGCTGTATGTACGTTTTTGACTATTAAAAATACAATAAAAGTACCATAATATATTTGCAGATATTTAAGGAAACATGCTAAGTGTGCATTCTTGTTTATCTAAAAAAAAACTGCTTTGAATATGTGAGTTACGTGCCAGAACATCTGTCTTTGTTTTGGTCATTTAACCCGTCCAATGCCAGTTCAGCCAATTATAGCACCCTGGGTTGCCTTGGTCTATTTCATTCATTCAGTCAGAAATGCTCTCGAAGTAGGAGTCCGTGAACCGAAATGTGACCTCCGGTGGACAGTAAATCAAGATCTGAGGTGAATCTGCTGCTGCTTTCAGTATATGGCACTGAATAAAGCACATGAGCTGTACCTGAGCAGATCATTGTCAGTTTTCTGTTGTTCAGCTGTGAGAAATAGAAGCTGTTTCTAATATATAAATTTCAGGTGTTGATTAGGACAAAAACTAATTTTAATATGGAAAATATTCCCTCTATCGCGTGTCGTTGCTTTTTATTTAGAACACAGTTTAAATCCGCCTTAAATCAGCCTTTAGGCTCGATAGTCAGGCTCGCTCCTGTTGGTGTCGTCAATCTGGCAACCTGCGCTTGCATGTGTTTTGAAGCAGGCATGCAATACCTGTTCAACCACTGGGTGTCAAATTTACATACTGCACCTATAACAAGCAGATTCTTCTTATTGAATAACATTCAGAACTCCGCTACTATCAAATAAAATGTCATTAATAAATTACCCATACTGGATCTGCGCGTCTGGTGTTTGATACTTCCAACTGTCATGCATGGCGGAGCATGTTTGGTGTGCGATTCATTTCATTGCTGCTGTGCTTAATGGATTACATAGATTTTTAGCACAGTGGATAACGTCCAGATTTTGGACGTACATGGTGAGCTTGTCACCATCAAATCAGCACCACAACGGATCGTTTGTAAGGTCTCGGCAGACTCGTTTGGAGATCGGTCTCATATTTAATGAACATCTTGCATGTGCATTCCCCCTAAAGCTGAGCTAATTAACCTTATTATTCAAAGGGCAGCAAAAAAGTTTTCCTGGCCAATCTCTTCATTTATCTAATTAATCTAAACACGTTTTTTTGGAATCCAACAATCATTCCCTCAAGAGATTGCATTAAGAAGAAAGCGAATTAGAAAACGGGATTGTTGCACACACAAGAACACAGCTTTTGGCATCTCTCAGAAGGCAGTGTCTTATTAAGTTATGTTTTGCCATTTCATGTTTCTCCATGGGGCTGCCCCAATTGCCAGACGCATTACCTATTCCGAAGGGAGCCATTCTCCATCCAGAAAACCCTTATTTCATTAGCCCAGAAAGGCCCGTAATGAGAATAGAGCTTTGTTTCACGTGCCTGGGTTTCTCTCTGCTTCCTGCTGGTGATGGCTGGATCTCACGGTTATGTGAGCTTGATACTTTTACGTCTTTTCCGAAACTCTAAATAATTCCTACACAATATGCCAGAGCAACAGAAGCTGTTCCAGCGAGCCAACTTTTATCTCAGGCTGTTCCAGTTAAATGGCTCTCTTTCTTATGCGGGGAAATTATTTTGCTGACATCATGCCGAACTTGATTTATGCGTTACTCCTCTTTTTAACATTAAATCTGTCCTACACCGAAATTCATAATGCGCAACGTACTCATTCTCTGCTTTTAGCAAGGAGCACAATATTAGGTGTATTAAATATAGACTTCAGTAGCCAGTTTTCTTTGGCAAGTCAACTTCTGTCATCTATACCTGCTTTTTTTACTCTCTCTTGTTGTACAGCGTTGAATATTACATATATCAGTTTTAACCTTTGCTTTTAATATTAAAAACTATGGAGCACTGATTGTAAATGGATCATTTGAATCGTATGATGCATTATAGATTGGGAGATAAGTAGTGACAGCTGATATTTGCATTAATTCATTCAAGCTTAGTCCCTTATTTATCAGGGGTTGCCACAGCGGAATGAACCGCCAATTGTTCTGACATATGTTTTACGCAGCGGATGCCCTTCCAGCTGCAACCCAGTACTGAGAAATAATATTTGTATGCATTTTATACAAATACTTTGTTACACTAAAGATCTCATTAATTTACAGCACACCACAAGTTAAAGGAGTGTTAAACACATTTTTAAACATAATAGTTTTAATAACTCATTTATTTTGTCTTTGCCATGAAGACAGTACATAATATTTGGCTAGTTATTTTAGCCTTAAGCTTAAATTGCAATTTAAAGTCTTAACCAGGTTTATAAGGTTATTTAGACAAGTCATTAGACAACAGTGGTTTGTTCCGTAGCCTGTTAAATGTTAATAAAATCATTGCTTTTCAAATAAAAAGTGCCCGATGTTGTGCACTCCAGCACAAAGCCCATTGATGTAGTGGTTGCCTATTAAGATAAAAAGCGCAGCACACTGCTCACTACTAATGTCAGAATTTAAAATACGCTGTGGAATATTTTGCAGCAGTTATTATAAAGGACTATCACTAGCAGAATGTAGCAATTTTTTTTTTTATATTTCTCCGCTGATCATTACCGTATTGAATTAACGCAGTTATGAAGGTAATCAGATGTTTGTTTGTATTAAATAACAGTTGTGGGTCTCCTTGCTCGTTTTTTGCTGCTGTAGTTGGTGTATTCTGGGAAATCTCTCATACCCCTTTGTTTGAAATGTGGCCCTGAAAAATCTTCATTTGAAGGGATATGGCTCTTCCCCTTACCTTCAAGTAAAAGAGAACTGGTACACCCTGACCCCTTCCCTTTTCGAATACTCATTATATTATTTAGCTTCAAAAAGCATCCATTGCAGAGAAAGTGACAGAGAAAAACTAAATCCTGATAATAAGAGCACCAGAATTAATCTCTTACACATGCAGCAGACACCCGTGTGAAACAGGCCTTAATCTATGGAGAGATGTCCCACATTCATTCATTGCATATTCTATAATATTATTTAAAGTGTGATGCTGTCTGATCACACTTTACATTGTAGTGTCCGTGTTGTAATTACACTCAAGTAATGCGTGGAGCCACACAAAAGTCATTTTTCTGCATTGACAATGTGGTGCAATCCTGTAGAGCAGTGTTTCTCAACCATGCTCCTGGAGGACCACCAACACTGCATGGTTTGGATGTCTCCTTTGTCTGTCACATTCATTACAGCTCCTTCAGTCTCTGCTAATGAGATAATGATTTGAATCAGGTGTGTTTGCTTAAGGAGACATGGGAAATGCGGTCCTCCAGCAACACGGTTGAGAAACACTGCTGTAGAGAACACTGTTAAAGTTAGTTTGACTGGTTCTTTGAGGAACCAATAATGGTTCTTGTATGACAGGGGTGTCACTGAGGGCCACTTCAGCATTATGTTTACCCTCAAAGGGTCGCTTATAAATATTGTTACTCCTTAACAGAACTGTTAAATACGTTCAATCATTCATTTTCCTTCTGCTTAGTCCCTTTATTTATCAGGAGTCGCCACAACGGAATGAACCGCCAACTATTCTAGCATATGTTTCACACAGCGAATGCCCTTCCAGCCGTAACCCAGTACTGAGAAACACCCATACACTTTCACATTCACACACACACTCATACACTATGGGCAATTTAGTTTATTCAATTCACCTATAGCACATGTGTTTGGACTGTGAGGGAAACCGGAGCACCCGGAGGAAACCCACGCCAACATGGGGAGAACATGCAAACTCCACACACAAATGCTAACTGACCCAGCTGGGACTCGAACCGGTGACATTCTTGCCGTGAGGCGACTGTACTAACCACTGAGCCATCATGCTGCCATTATTACATTTTATATTTCATTTTAAATTTGATTAGATTTGTTTTCATGCTTAATTTAGATAAGTAATAGTATTAGTATAGTTATTTATTTATCTTAGTTATGGTTTAGTGTTAGGTAACAATGACAACACTCACTAGGAGATGATCATATCATGTTAATCAGTACCATTTTCCCGACCCCCAAATCTTGAATCGGAGGTCTCGAATTGGGTTTCCAGCGTGGCGGTGTTTGTTACCTCCCACCGCTGGACTGTAGGTCTTCAATCATAACTGCTCCGCTATCTGCAACCTCCATCAGCTTTATCTAAAGCAGAGCCACGTGTTGTTGCACTCGCTGATTGGCAGCTTGTCACTCCTCCTTTGTGGTGATACTGATAGCATCTCTGCCATTCAACACAGTGTGGCTTTGATCCACAGAGGGGTGTGGCTTATTCTGACCCCGCCTACTTCAGGTCTCTGCCTTTCAAGATGATGGAGATAGAGGCACAAAAACCCTGTGTGTCTGCTTTCACATTGCTGGTAATCTAAAGAGACGCAGAGTATGGGTTTGAGATCCTGATTTATATTTTATACACCTTATTAATCCATATTAATGCAGACAAATCATACAGTTGAAGTCAGAATTATTAGCCCCCCTGAATTATTAGCCCCCTTGTTTATATTTTCCCCCAATTTCTGTTTAACGGAGAGCAGATTTTTTCAACACATTTCTAAACATAATAGTTTAATAACTCATTTCTAATAACTGATTTATTTTATCTTTGCCATGATGACAGTAAATAATATTTGACTAGATATTCTTCAACACACTTTACATTTAAAGGCTTAACTAGGTTAATTAGGTTAACTAGGTAGGTTAGGGTAATTAGGCAAGTTATTGTATAATGATGGTTTGTTCTGTAGACTATCGAAAAAAAAAAAATAGCTTAAGGGGGCTGATAATATTGACCTTAAAATGATTCTTAAAAAATTAAAAACTTCTTTTATTCTAGCCGAAATAAAACAAATAAGACTTTCTCCAGAAGAAAAAATATTATCAGACATGCTGTGAAAATGTCTTTGCTCTGTTAAACATCATTTGGGAAATATTTAAAAAAGAAGGGGGTCTAATAATTCTGAAATCAACTGTATATCTGGACCAAATCATATATCATATATAATCATATATAATCAAAATGATTCGCCCTCCTGTGATTATTTTTTTAATTCTTTTTCAAATATTTCTCAAATGATGTTTAACAGATTCAGGAATTTTTCTTAGTATTTCCTATAATATTTTTTCTTCTGGAGAAACTAAATGGTTTGTTTTTTTTCATGAAGCATCCCATACATGTATCCAGTTGAGCTCTACTTGGTCTTGAGCTAAAAAAATAAAATAAAAAGATATTTGTGATCAGAAAAAAAAAGCCACATTTGTAAGCCGGAGTAAGTCATCAAACATGTCATATTTTGTTCTAAATGATATGCTTGCTTTCTGCACTGAATCCCACAACATACTGGAGCCTTTAATATTATACAGATTCCTAAGTTTTGTGCCAGGTTTCCCCGTTCCAAACCCGAATTATGTCTGGCATTAAAACATCCTCCATCCAAAGAGGCAGATTCCAGTTTTTTTTTTCTTTTCTTTTTTTCCAAGCTTTGATTCCAGCAAAGCAGAACGTCAGGAGTGATTGTGATGCAGTAATGTGCCTTGATCACCAATTAGAAAGTCAATTCTCCACCGAAATGGTCCTGGCACAGGGGCTTAGATCAGGAACACCAACTGGCTTGAATAATGACGTAACTGACTGTGCCACTAAAAAACAGCCCACAAATAAACATGCCACATCACAGCTTTTGTCTTTTTGAGTCTTTCTCCTAGTTTGTATTCCAGCATCCAAAAAACAGAATCAAGACTCCAACATTAAATTCAGACCAAAGCAGGTCATTTGTTTGGAGCTAGTTCTTGATGTTCAAAACAACTGCCAAAATGAGCTTTTCAGAAAGCTCAGCACATCTGAACTGCCATTGATCAGCATCTGTAATGTCATACTTTGACTAATTAGTTTTCAGGTTTGAGGTCAGATATGAGTAAAAACTTTAACACACTGAAGCTCTAAAGTTGTAATGTCACTGACATGTTCAGTACTGTAGTCCCAGGGCCAAACCTGTTGAGAATAACTGGTATATAGTATATCAGTAAATGATAGATGAAATATGAATTCTGAAGTTTGTTTGTGTTGTTCTATCTTTAGGTGAGCGGCCGTATCAGTGTCCCTACTGTGACAAAGCCTTCAGCAAGAATGACGGGCTAAAAATGCACATCCGAACACACACTCGGGTAAGACTACAATCATGCATGAACCTATTCACTTACAAACCTCCTGCTCATCAACCTGTCCGTTTCATCCTCATTGTTCAATGCTCTGCTTGTGTGTGTATGTGAAAAATTCTTCATGTAGGCACAGTGTGTTATTTTGGCCACTAGAGGGCACATATTCACAACAAACAATGGCATATTTTAATGTGCGTGACATCATGGAAGTTGTGAAAAGATTATTAGGTTAAGATTGTCCTATTTTCCAATAACGTGATGTACGTCTAATTAAAACTGTGCTTAAATGAACTAAAAAAGTAGGGTTAAGTAGGCATAATTTCGTCCTTTGGGAATCAGTTAGATTGATTATAGATGATTGTTGCAAAATGGAGGAAGCCCTAAATGACTGATAGCCCCACTATAAAGGACTCATAATGATAAACCCACCCTAAAAGACTGATAGCTCTTCCCTAATAGACTGATAACCTCATCCTAAAAGACTAATAGCCCTGCCCTAAAAGACTGATAACCTGTTCATAAAAGACTGATAATGATAACCCCATCTTAAAATACTGATAGCTCCACCCAAAATTACTAATAGCCCCACCCTAAAGGACTCATAATAATAACTCCACCCTAAATGACTGACAGCTCCTCTCTAAATGACTGATAACCCCACCTTAAAGCACTCATGATGATAGCTCCGCCCTAAATGACTGATAACCCCGCCCTAAATTACTGATAGCCCTGCCCTAAATGACTGATATACCTGTCGTAAAGGGCTGATAGCCACACCCTAAAAGACTGATAACCCGCCCTAAGGAATTGATACCCCACCCCTATAGGACTGATAATCCCACCCTAAATGACTGATAGCCCCACCTAAAAGGACTGATAGCTCCACCATAAAAGACTCATAATGATAACTCCACCCTAAAGGACTGATAGCCCCGCCCTAATGGACTGATAGACACACCCTTAATCACTGAACCCCCCCCCCCCCCAAAGGGCTGATAGATGAGAAGCATAAAAGACTCATATTGATTACTCCACACTAAATGACACACACTATATCCTCCCTAGATGACTGCTAACTCTGCTCTAAATGACTGATAACCATAAACTCATTGATAACCCCGCCCTAAATGACTGATATCTCCTCCCTAGATGACTGCTAACGCCACTCTAAATGACTGATAACCATAAAGAACTCAATAATAATCCCGCCCTAAATGACTGATATCTCCGCCCTAAATGACTGATAGCCACACCCTTAATGATTGATAGCCCCACCCTAAATGACTGATAGCCTCGCCCTTAAGGATTGATAGCCACACCCTAAATGACTGATAGTCCTGGCCTAAAGCACTGATAGCCACACCCTAAAGGACTGATAACCCTGCCCTAAAGGACTGATAACCCCACCCTAATGAACTGATAGCTTCGCCCTAAATAACTGATAGCCACACCCTAATGGACTGATAGCCACACCCTTAATGACTGATAGCCCCACCCTCAAGGACTGATAGCCACACCCTAAAGGACTGATAACCCCACCCTAATGAACAGATAGCTCCGCCCTAAATGACTGATAGCCACACCCTAATAGACTGATAGCCACACCCTTAATGACTGATAGCCCCACCCTCAAGGACTGATAGCCACACCCTAAATGACTGATAATCCCACCCTAAAGGACTGATAGCTCCGCCCTAAAGACATTCCATGTGACCAGAAGTGAAGAAAAGTCATTTCAAGGTGGAAGGAAAGGTTGTGGTATTTGATTAAAGATTATGAAGGCAAATTTATTTTTACAAAATATTAAAGTGCACATGTTTGTAATACTCACTACTATATACATATAAAAATACTGTAAGAAGAGTACATTTTGATTTCATGCTGACTTTAAAATAATCTTTATAGACTGGGATCTCCAAAGTGATTGCTCTATATCTATATGTTAAAATAAGACAGTAAACACACCTCTGTCACTGTGATGAGTGCAGTTGTTGTATATTTGTCCAGTATGTATACAGCGGATGTTTTTCAGCTCCACAGCAGTAGGTCAGTAGGAAACATCTCCTCACCACTGACCAAAACACATCTGCCTAAAAAGGCTATTGCTTAAAAACACCAGTTTAGAGTGTGTGTATGAGTGTGTGTGTTCAGACACAAGACGAAGACCACGCTACATTACAAGTCTGAGGTTTAAAATATGTAATATTTTTTTGACTTTAGCGTCACTGGAGACTTTGTCCCTGTTAAGGCCAAATACACATGACCTGAAATATGGACAAAGGGAGATCATTACTCCAAAAAAAATCATTGATCTAACTTAATTATGACACACATTTCCACTCATTTATATCATGCTTTCCAACTTATTTTAGGCTAATTGAACCCAAGAGCAACATTCATTTTAAACCAATGGGATCATTTTTTTTTTTTCATCAGGCTAAAGTCTGATGACAGAGTATTTAACAAAGACTGTGTTACAATAATATGCAAGCAGCATGTCTTTATGATGTTGCATTTTCATTTGAAGTCCTTAGATCTTAAGCTTAACGGTCTTGAAAGAAGAAGACTTAACTATTTATGAAAGCTTTGACCACATGAATAAATAATATTTCAAATTACAATCACACAAAAGAAATTACTTTAAGTGGAAATAATATTACATGACATGTTATTTATATTTTTGCTCAAATAATTGCAGCCTTAGTGAGCTTTTTTATTCCAAGCTTTTGAATGGTTCAACAATAAATTAATACGTTGCATAATTTCGATCACTTCAATCATTCATTTATTTTCCTTCAGCTTAGTCCCTTTATTTATCAGGGGTCTCCACAGCGGAAGGAACTGAAGCATATGTTTTGCGCAGCGGATGCCCTTCCAGCTGCAACACAGTAATGGGAAACACCCATACACTCTCACACACTCACTCATACTCTACAGCCAATTTAGTTTACCTTTGGACTGTGGGGGAAACAGGAGCACCTGGAGGAAACCCACGCCTATACGGGGAGAACATGCAAACTCCACACAGAAATGCCAACTGGCCCAGCCGGGACTCGAACCAGCAACTTTCTTGCTGTGAGGCGACAGTGCTAACCACTGAGCCACTGTGCTGCCCCAATCATTTTATTTGAAAAACAATTTAATAAGAAATTTTTGTTAATTATTCCAGCCCAAACTTAACTGCATTAATAATGATTAATGTTTTTATATGTAACATAGGAGGTTAACAGACTGCCATTAGCACAGTTATAGCTCACTGAGTGAATCAGCAAACGCTAATGTTGTTAATAAAGTCTGCTCTTCTACAAGGTGGTAAATTCAAATCTTATTTGAAACTCTTTGCTTAGTTTACTAGCTTTAAGCCAATCGGCAAAGTAACTAAGGTTTACACATAGCCAAGTCAACTAATGTTGAGCTGGTCGGAATTGTAGCCAAAGCCCATGCATAATCTTCATTAGTGTTAAGCCATTTGGCAAGGTAGCCCAGGCACACATAGTCTAGTACACTAATGTTAAACCGGTCAGCAAGGTAGCCCAGGCACACGTAGTCTAGTACACTAATGATAAGCTGGTCAGGAAAGGTAGCCCAGGCACACATAGTCTAGTCAACTAATGATAAACTGGTCAGCAAGGTAGTCCAGGTACACATAGTCTAGTAGACTAATGTTAATCCGGTCAGCAAGGTAGCCCAGGCACACATAGTCTAGTCAACTAATGATAAACCGGTCAGCAAGGTAGCCCAGGCACACATGGTCTAGTACACTAATGATAAACGGGTCAGCAAGGTAGCCCAGGCACACATAGTCTTGTACACTAATATTAAACCGGTCAAAAAGGTAGCCCAGGCACACATAGTCTAGTACACTAATGATAAACCGGTCAAAAGGGTAGCCTAGGCACACATAGTCTAGTACACTAATATTAAACCGGTCAAAAAGGTAGCCCAGGCACACATAGTCTAGTACACTAATGATAAACTGGTCAGCAAGGTAGCCCAGGCACACATAGTCGTGTACACTAATATTAAACCGGTCAAAAAGGTAGCCCAGGCACACATAGTCTAGTACACTAATGATAAACTGGTCAGCAAGGTAGTCCAGGTACACATAGTCTAGTAGACTAATGTTAAACCGGTCAGAAAGGTAGCCCAGGCACACATAGTCGTGTACACTAATATTAAACCGGTCAAAAAGGTAGCCCAGGCACACATAGTCTAGTACACTAATGATAAACCGGTCAGCAAGGTAGCCCAGGCACACATAGTCTAGTACACTAATGTTAAACCGGTAAGCAAGGTAGCCCAGGTATACATAATGTAGTACACTAATGTTAAATCGGTCGGCGTGGTAGCCCAGGTACACATAGATAAAAAAACATGGAGTGTCATAGCCCATGGTGGCAAAAAAAACAAAAACCTTTGGTGATAGATTTTCTTGTTTTGAAGAAAGTTTATTTCATTTGTCTATTTCAGTCATAATGAAGTATGGGGTAATGGGGGTTTCATGTATATTATGTTTGCAGCAGCAGTGTGATATAATCTCAGACTGCATATCTGCGAATATACTGGCAGTAGCAACTTGGTTCTTGCTCTGCCTTAATAATCAAAGCAGCAGCAGCATGGCAGATCTATTTCACCAAGACCAAACACATCAACATTGCCATGTACATATTTATTACCATACTAAATCTCTCAATGAGTTGTCATGACAGAACTAAGATTACTTTTATGGTCAACATTTCTTTCCTATTAATGCAATTCCATGCAAGCATGCTGGGAACTACACATTTACTAACACAAAAAGATCAAGTTAACTTATTTTTATTGACAAATTTAAGTGGGAACACTGTGAACATGACAACTTGCATTGTAAGTCTGGCTGTTTCTAGACACACTAATGTGATTATCGAACGGTTACGTCAAACACCAGTATGTTGTAAAATCACTTAGTAGAGCTAGCTTGAGCAATTTGAAAAGCATGTTTTTTTGGGGAGGTGAAGCTGCTCTCTGATGATGGATGACATGGGTGTTAGTTGTGACATCATTTCCTGAAAGAGCTGTATCACAACTTTCAGAATAGCAGCGTTTTTCCGATTTTTAACACAGACGGAGTGTCAACATCAGCGTTAATCCAAGGAAAGCTGAACAGACGCAGCACATCATTACATCTCTTCAGCAAATATGCAGCATGATGCGGTAATTCAGCAGGGTACCGTACGAGCTGTGGACTGACAAACAGCAGACACACAGCCATCATGAGAAAACAAAGCAGTTTTGATGCGGTAATGACAGAACTGCGCTAATCCTCTCATTGGGTCTCATTGAAGAGTTGCCCAAATCCATCCAGGGTAAACAAATACAGGTTCATCAGACCCTATATGTGCTAAAATATTGATGCAACATCACTTTTTTCTGGCCTTTTTATGCAAATGATGTTCATTACAGAAAGTGTCAGATTTCCAGTTTCAGCAAAATGCTAAATATGCTTAAACATACGCATATTTGAGAAGTTCCAGAGCCTGACGGCCCCATAAAAAAATCACAATATAGCTTTTTTTCCATATCAGTCAATATTGATAATTATGACAATAAAAGTTTCCCGCAAAATCAAATTAACACTTTATTAGAGGTTAGTTGTCAGTATGTTAGACTTAAGGATATCTATAAGCTAGTGTGCCCCAAAACAGAGACAAAATTCACATTTAAAAGATATAAACATACAAAGCTTGCCGTTTGTCACATCTACTTAAATAGATAGATTTTTAAACTTCGCCTCATACTTCAGTTTCTCATTAAATCTGACCAATCAAATGATCTCTAATATCTGACATGTCCCGCCTCCTTTAAGAAGCTTCCCATTTGCTTTTCATTTGATACGCTTGAGCTGAGCTTGAGCTCACTGGCAGAGCTGTGATGAGATTAGGGCTGGGCGATAAAATCGATATCGGTATATATTGACCGAACACCATTGTCAATATCGATAATAAAAAAAAGTTCTGTGTGCAGTTTCGGTATGAAGCGCTATAGTTTTATTAAAATGTGGCTGCTGAGCGTGCGCCTTGAAAGCAATGCCAATAAGCTTAGGGTGTCAGTTTGTCATTTCCAATGGAGGCGTGCACATGGTGTGCAAGCGGCACACGCGTGTCGCGCGCGCATTTTCCAGGTACCCCTAGTTGAAAAACATCTGAAGTTTTCCGAATGCCGCAAGCATACCGCGATTCATGCAAGTAGAACTAAGCAATCTGCTTCACACTTTGTATGGAATATACACATTTCAGTAATAACCGCAGACTAATTACCTGAGACAAACACAGCACATCCAAACACTGCAGCGCTTTTTACTTTTCTCCATAAACATCCATCGGAGCTGCAGCTATGATTTGTCCGTTTGTCATCCTCTGAGAAAACGATCGCCTAGTTACCAGAGACACCAGGAAGGCACTCGCTCGCGCTTGTCACTTCAGGTCAGAATAACAACACACGTGAAAATGAGTGCCGTGTAGCAGCAGTGAGGAGATTGTAAATAAAAAAAGGATGTCGCCAGAGTGGCTTTTTGGTTTCTTTTCTTGTGCATCCCAGCCACTAGCAGCCCATCTGAAAGAGTTTTTAGCATAGGGGTAATGTAGTCATTCAACTTCACAGTTTGTAATGTTGCAGTATGTATTTGAATAATGATGGCTAGTATCTTTACTTGAAAGCTCAGATTTGATGACCGTCATTTGTTTTGTTGACAGAGTATCATTATTATTATTATTATTATTGACATTTTACAGATGTTGATCTACCGTTGCACACACTTTGTAACATTTTATCTATCAAGTTTAAGAGTCTCTTTAACACTTCTGTTTATTTTGTTATAAAGAGATCAGATATTATGTTTAAATATTTTAGTTTTTGACTATTAAACTAAAATAAGGTGGTTAAATAATTTTAATGTTAAAATTATTCAATAATTATCGATATCGAATGATATGATACATGATATCGTGATATGTTTTTAATATATCACCCAGCCTAGATGAAAGTAAACACTATTGGTTGTTTTTAAAGGGGGAGGAGCTACTCTATGCCCCACCCTCTCTTCGTGTTTCAATCTACAATACGTCAAACATTGAATAAACAATGCTCTTCACTGGACTTTGATAACTTTATAAAATGAACTTAAAGTATACTTCTTTTGTCATAAGGGAGGGTTTTGTGTGTTGCTGACACTTTTACTGCTCATCTGATTCAGCCATGAGCCTCAGAGCGTCACACTGGATGTGTTTTACTCTAGCAGCGCCAGAATTCTCATCTTACACTAAACTTTACTCAAACACATGTGTCCTCACTGGCGCAGGCCCATATTGATAATGTCTCTCTGCTCACACACACACACACACACACACACACACACACACACACACACACACACACACACACACACACACACACACACACACACACACTTCATCTGCAGCACCTTCTCATCTGGTGCAGTGTGATCTGTGCGTCCCGCTACACTTCCCATGATTCCCTCTTCCTTTATCCACCCATTCCTGACACAGCAGGCTGATAGAAGTTGGGATGGACTATCAGTGTATGTACTTTCTCCACCCTGGTGTATACACACAGATAGACACAGACACATTATCTGGCTCTAAGGCCTGTTGCACAAAGCTGGTTTGGGTTTTTTTTTAACCCAGGAAAGTTTGAGTTTTTGGGATGGAAGGTTTTGATCATGTTTAGCTACTATTGTAATCTTATGTTACATGGCTAATTTGCTCCGGATTAGGTTTTATTCAGAATTAGAGATTGCGAACACAAACTGGACCAACCAGCTGTAAGTAAAGTGATATATATATATCTATATATATCATATATATATATATTATAGGTGGGCATAGATTAATTTTTTTAATCTAGATTAATCTAGATTAATTTCAAAATTAATCTTGATTAATCTAGATTAAAATGGCTCATTTGAATTCTGCCGGAGGCATTCAGAATATGTGTGTTACCCAAATAATAAGTCTTTGAGAACAGGTTTCTCAAGCCAGGTGGCGCATTAGACCACACAGCAAAATCACGGGTGTAAAATTTGCAGGGATGGTGTAAAATTAACAGTGTTGACATTTTTTTAACACTTCATGGTAATAAAATAACATTGCTGTTGTTTTTTGTAAGACAGTGTCGGTGTGAAATTTAAGTGTATTTTCACATTACACCCAAAGTGATGTAAAAAGCCACGCCTCTACTTAACGTTAGACCAACAGTCTGTGTCCGCCATTTTCTTCTACTCGAGGCTGAAGAGGACAACGGTGAAGAAAAAGCAGGTAAATCACATTCTTACACGATATAACTTAGCAAAATTAAATCTTTATATCTACTAAGGCCTACGCGAGTTGGCCCGGATGTCGTGAACACCTTTGATCAATTTGTTCCTTTGTAAAGATAAATCGGAGACATGTTTGTACTAATTTGATACCCCGGATCATATTTGCTTGATTTAAAATTAACGTTTGGTTACCAACGTTAATTAATTATTTGTCCATGATTTACATAAAATGAAGGAGTGTATTAATAAATTGTGAATTCATAAAACAAATTCCTAAATTGTGGCCACGTCAAGTAGGTATGCCTCTTTACATTGCGCCTTCTAACTTACACGTTAAAAGCACACCGTTGTTCATAAGGATAACACGGAATTTATTGTTTGTAACTTTAAAAACACTGAATTCTATAAAAAGATAAAATATCAAGGGCACAGAATTTACAGGGGCTAGAGGCCTAATAGGCGGATGAATCCATGACACACCCTAGCACACCTAGAAGTGCGGCGTAGGCGCCATCTCACACGTTGTTTTTAAAGATGCAGTGCCAGCAGGCATCTCTCAACTGGTGCGTGACCAGAATTATACTGTTCAGCTAGTCGCTTGGTGAGTTCCCAGCTTTAAAATCTACCCTCGTCGAACCGTGTTTAAGGTGTTTATTTGACGACGCTAGTTGCTGTTTTATTGTCTGTGAAAACTACGGGTGTGTAACGGATCACGGTCGATCCGTGATCCGTACACGACCCACAGTTCGGAACGCATGTGGCCCGCGCATTAATAACTTTTTTGAATTCGTAGGTTAATCCAACATTGATAACATTTGCAGAGAGATCGCCTCCCGCGTCCGTCAAATCACGTGTATGAAAGCATTTTGCCTTCCCTGTAAAATATAATGATGACTGAAAAGGTTGTGGTGGGACCAAATGCTTTTTTAGGCTATTAAAGGTGTTTCTGTTACTGTTTGTTTAGCCTGCATTAATGCATTCAGTGTAAAGCTGCACAATTAAACATTAAAAGATCGTGGTCTCAATTCAAACCTGCGCAACATGAATGATAAATGATAATGATTTGCATATCATTCGAAGCACTGCGTTCAAATTTGCGTTTGATCGAGATCAGTTTTTACACTTTTTTTTCAGTTACAAACAATTAAATAACACAACAGTACTGGGAGAACAGTTTAGTCCAGATATAAACGCTGATGTTTATGTAAAAGATTAAAATCACCGTTGAATGGAACTTGATGTAGATTTTGTAGCAATTGCATTGTGTAACCAATGGATGGCGACAAACAACCATCAAAATTATGTCTTTGAATAGGTTTTCAAAAATTATCCACCTATAATAAGCATGAAGTTTTATGAGTGAATTATTGAACCATTAATTGACAATAAATATGATCTGTTGTACAAGATGTTAGATTTTTATATTTAGCATTATCAGCAATTAGAAATATCACCAAACCAACACTTTATCGGGACGAAAACATCACTCACTGTTTAATAACTTATAAGAAAAACTTGCTTGGTTGGTTTAAAAGTTTATTTTATGAGTTATATGTTGTTGTTTTTTATTTTATTTTTATATTGGTCTCATCTCAAAAGCTTGACAAAACATTTCATATACTGTATTTGCTAGCTTGATTAAAAAAAAAGTACACGGATTGATTTGTAATTATCCTAATAGAGAGAGTGCTTCATTCCGAAGAAATGCTGGTTCAAGTGGAGTGTAAAGGGAAGCCGAAATGGATCCGAATACCAGTGAAAAATGACTGTTTTGACTTTTGTGAATTCATTAAAGAAGGTAATTTTTTTTTCAAATGTAGAATAATTTTAAGTTTATTGTAACAGTATTATTTTCTTTGAAATTATTATTATTTATATTAAGTAGTCTTACATTTATCCATTAAACATTCAATATTGTAAAGTATTATAAATTGACTTGATCCTAATTAATATTGATCACACTTTTTTGTATATAGTAATGTTAACAAATCTTTGTACAGTGTTTTTCTATACATTTGACTTTAATTCTATCTTACTGATCTGAATAGTTATTTATTTAAACATATTGTATTAGTATTTTTATGTATTGCTTGCATTTGAAAATAATATCAAATTATTAAATTGTCATTTCAGTATGTTTGAATCATGTAATCAAATTGTATTTTCTACTTCTAAGCTTCAGCAAAGTTCAACTTGCCGCATGGAGCCAATGTGGTTCTTAAAGACTCTGCAGGAGTTGATGTTGATGCTGATATTTTTGATGAGCTTGTAAGAACATCTAAGGTGTCCTTCAAAATTTTGGATTGTGATACAGCAGGTAAGAAACTCATGACCTGCTGCCATGTTCAAAAATGTATGATCTAGTTTGCATTCTCAAGCATCTTTCTTCACAATACATTATGCTATCATGTTTTTGTAATGTTCATGTTGTCTTGTGTGCTGAATATGATTCTAAGATAATGTTTCAGAAGCTGAGACTGATTTCTCTGAGCCGTCGTGCCCCGAGTCGTCATTTTCATCAGTAGAATCAGAAAGCTATGATTCCACAGTGATTCCGCGATTCCGCAAAAAGCAATTCTTAAAAGAACCTTCTGACTGCAATGTATCAAAAGATGTGAGTTATTTTTCCTCTCTTGCTTAAGTTTTATACTTAAATGATAAAATTTGATACTGTATCAATAATCTTACCAACATTAGTATATCAAAGATTGGTTAATTTACATTCATCCTGTTTTTATATAAATATATTTATATACATTCATACAGCTAGTTCATGCAGCGCTGCACTCAAAACCGGGAGGCTCTGATATATTGAAGGAGTATGAACAAACAAAAAGTCTGTCTGACAAGACACGAAGGAAGCTGGTAAACATCCTTGTGGCTGATATGGTAGAGATGCATGGGTAAGTGACACCCCAAAAAAAAAAAAAAATGTACATATATATATACTGCACTGGTATTTTTACGTTTTCTATGCATAATCTTTTTTTTTCATGCTGTGGTGTAGGAGGATTCCACCAGTCAGTATCCGTGTAAGCTATGCTCTTGGAATCATTACTTTGTTCCCCAATCTGAAGGATAAGTTCTCACCGACTGGTTATGTAAGTAAATACAGTACCTAGACCATACCCTCTCTCTTTATTTCAGCACATATCTGATGTCTAGTCATTTAAATTATTTATTATACTGAGATATGTTTAAGTGTAGTTATTCGGCAGATGCTTTTATTCAAAGCAACATAAAAGTGGGCAGATGATTTATCAGATTTTTTGCCTTTATCTGCACATGTTCTTCTAGAAAAAATCTGCAGGATTCTGTGGAAGTATTGTAAAATGTGTCAAGCTTGGAGTACTGTTATTGGTAGCTGTAAGTGTCATAAAATAATTCTATATTATTTTATAGTTTGGGTAGGGCATTGTTTGTTATGCACAGAAATTCTGTAAACAATATAATATTTTGCAAAATTGTGTCCATGTGATACTGCCTGAGCCTGAAACATTGATGACTTATAGAGGCTAAATGTTTGACGGGAACAGTTCTACGATCCACACAGTGGCCAGGGGTACATTGCCTACAGACTGAAAACTGTTCAGCGCAACTCTGTGAATAAATTGAGGAGGGCATCAAAGATGGTTTACCAAGATGGTCCTAAGACTTTGCGTGAGACCTCTTCAACAACTGAGCAGCTGTCAGGTGATGAATGCACAGAAGCTGTATCCATGATGAAACATTCAACGGACACACAAGTTATTAAGGATAAAATGAAGACAACATTCAAGTACAGACAGAATCTGATGCATGATCCAGACAAATCTTCACTCATCCTTGATTACTTTCCCCGATTTTTAGATACAACAGGCTTGGTGAGAAATATAAAAATTTTGATGTTGATTGTATATTTAATTGTAATGTATGTTATTGACGTCTTGATTTTTCTGTGCGATAGATTGACCAAGACTTTACTATGCTTTTTGGAGATGACATTTCAAGCAAATTTATTGCAAAATGGCCAACATTCTACAAGCCAAGAATAATTGCTGACTGCAAAAACCTGCATCATGGTGCACACGTGGATGACCTTTTGTCTGCTCTGGAGGAGTCTCATTATGGCAAGTATAAATGTTGTTTTTGTTTTTTTTGTTAAGCTGGTATAAGGTTTAACTGAGTGCTCTATCCTTCTAGGATGGGACAGTGATGTGGCTGCTATTCTCTTGCTCCTTCATCTCTTGCCTCCAACTGTAAAAGGAAGGAAGACTGGGAAAATCAGTGCTACAGAAGCAGCTGATCATGTTGTAAAGTTCATGAAGGTAAAAAAAGGTTTTGTTAGATTTACTCATTTAGTCATGACAGCAGTTAGCGTAATCTGTGTATCTGCATAGTCATCATATACAGGTTTCAAAATATAGAACCGAGCAGAAAACTTCAAATGTCTTTACATCTCACATTAAAATCTTATTACATCTACAATTCAAGGGCGAAACGATGTTTTCATAAACGCATTACAATAAGATTTCATTTGTTACTGATGCCATTTAAATACACTGAACAATACTTGCACTGCATTTATTAATTTTGGTTAATGTACATTAATACCTTTTTGAAAAATATATGTTTTTGTTCGTTACTCAAATGTCACACACCTGAGGATGAGACTTTAATTTGTGAATTTGAACATGAAAAATCTGTCAGCTGTTATATAAAAGAAACGCTGTTTGAAATCTCTCATCATGTCTTATCAGGTGGGGACAAGCATCAAGGCATTTGTTGAGCGAGTTGGATCTACACAACCTTTTCTCCTCTGTGTTGGAGAAAAGAGGAGTAGCATTCAGAAGTTTTACATCATCCTGGACCAGAAGGCCATTCCCTGCATGGTGCAGACAGCTGTTGCAGCCTTTGATGAACTCTTTAAGGCACACTTTGTTTTTGCTGTATCATATGATGAGGCCTTGTGCAACTTCTACACGTTCATTCAAACAACGGTGTATGGAATTGATGTGGGCACTGCCAAGGAAAGTCCAAGGGTCAAGGAAATCCGTGTGAGAATTCACAACACTGAGGTTTGACTCCCCCTTCCCCCCAGCATCTTGCTCAAACGTTCTCATGCTTTTGTTGCAAGGTACACCACAGAAGTTCTTCAAGTTTGTTTCAGCATCTAAAGTTTCATCATGATTTGTAGCCAGGGCGTTCATTAACGTTGAAATGTGGCGAACTCTTGAGTCTATGTTTACGAATTCTGAACTTTGCAACTTTTTCCAGCAGGATGGTATTTACAAAGACATTAATGATGGTTCTTACACCAAAAAGCATGTGTTATTTGGTCAAAAAGACAATGCTCTTCAAATGCAATTATATTATGACAATTTTGAAACCACAAATCCACTTGGATCCAAAAAAGGAATTCACAAACTTTGGTTGTGTTTTTTTCATTTTAAGAAACTTGCCCCCCTGTTTTAATGAACATCCATCTTGTGGCCGTTTTCCATTCAGAAGACTTTAAAAAAATATGGCTTTAGACCAATCTTAAAGCCTCTGATAGAGGATCTAAAAATTCTGGAGTCAACAGGAATCAATGTACCCTTCTCAGATACTATGTAACTATGTTACAGGGTTCTGTCATTCAGGTTACTGGTGACAATTTAGCTTTACATGGACTGTTTGGTATGGTTGAGTCGTTCAGTGCAACCTACTGTTGCTGGTTTTGCTTAACTGACAAAGCAAAGTTGCAGTCAGTATTTAGTGAAGATGATCTAGATTTGATCATTTGAACAAAAGAGATATATTCAGAACATTGCAGTGCTCTAGCACAAGATCCCAATCTTGCACCACTGTTTGGTCTTAAGAGAACTTGTCCACTCAGTTCATTAGTTTTTTCATTCTTCAGAGAAGTTTGCTGTTAACATTATGCACGATTTACTCGAAGGGGTTGTGCAGTATGAGTTAAAACTGCTTTTTCAGTACTTTGTTAAAGACTGCATTTCATCAGATACACTTTCATGTACATGCACTCTGTTTTGAGGAGGTGGGTAATATTTTTACTCATTTGTGTGAATGATTTGATGTACTATAGACCATATGACAGACAGTTTTCATATGACAGTGATGAGAACTTTTTCCTTGTGTTTTTGTTTCAGATTGGAATTAACTGCAAACTGTTAAGATTTTTAAATGCAGTGAAATGTTGTGTCTGAATGGGAATGTTAAATGTGGTGTACCTAATTAAAGTTTTTGCAAACTTTTCTGCAACTGTCATGTCATTTTAATTGTGTTGAAGGAACCAAAACGTAACACAAGTGCTACTATAAATCAGTATTTTCAACACTCATCAATGCTATACTCATATTACACTGGTGTTGATCTTAAAAGGAGAGTGTTAAAAAATAACACTGTAATTGAGTACCAACACTGGTGTAGTGCAGAAACAACAACAAATAGAGTTGACTAGGTTTAAAATTAACAACAAGGAGTGTTAAATTTACACTCAAAGAGTGTAAAAAAGTTAACACTATCAAAAGTGTAAAATTTACACTCTTACTGTGGACACATATAGACACTTTGCTGGTGTTAAATTTGACACTGTTGGTGTTATTTTTACAACAGCGATTTTGCTGTGCAGGGAAACTGTTCTACTATGATAATTGGTGATGAAAATAAATCATGTTCAATAAGATGTACTTGTGTTTATTAACTGTTTATGCAGTTAAACATGTATTTTGAACTGTAGGCCTACATAAGCTCCAAACAGCGATTTCATACTTTCTTTTGATGTACGCACATACAGATGCTGCTTTGCAAAGGCAAGTTCACAGAGCCCTGACGGTGTCAAGCATTGAGTATGTTTACATGGGCAACATGATTAAAACAATACTCTGATTAAGAGTCTACCATGTAAACAGCAATTTTTGATTACCTTAATGCAACTTGTCATAACTGTAGTTATGTAGTTCAGTCATAACTGAACTACACATAAATGGAATTAATACGTGGAGTATGCAGATATTAGTGGCAATACTGACAAACTAGCACCATCATGTAGGACTTTTCGCCATATTTTCCGACAAGATCCACACAGGCGGCTGTCAGTAAAGGACCGCACAGACGTACAGACGCACACACACAAACACACACACATCGCGAAATGCGGAAGTTTCTTTTTCTTCTCATTTGGCATTCGTTATTAAATTCCATAACACTCTCACCAGTGCTTACTCATTTATTTGCGTCTAATACCCCAGTTTGTCACGAAGGCATGACTTAAATGTTCATGAGTTAAAGTGAAACTGGCGAACTGCAGTTAAAGTCAGGCATCCTGCTGATTTGATTCAGAAGGGCACTTCATTCTCAGACGGCTCACCGGTCAGGTATACATCCGCGCTAAACTATCAAGGTGAAAGTCATCATAGCTTGCGTAGAATAGACCCAGCTCCCACCCAACTTTGAGATTAGATTAACGGCGATATATTTTTTTTATCGTGCGATAAGAGTCTCGCGTTAACGCAGCACGTTAACGCCGATAACGGCCTAGCACTAATATATATATATATATATATATATATATATATATATATATATATATATATATATATATATATATATATGATGTAACATTTATATGATGTAACAGAGTATCTCCTGGGCCCTGTGCGATTTGTTTTAAAGCCTTTTATATTTTTGGGTCACACTTTATTTTAATGTATAATTCATGCTGTTAACAAACCATTAACTAAGACTTTCAGCTCGATAAACTACTAATTTGCTGCTTATTAACAGTTAGTTAGTCGTTGGGTTGGATTAGGGATGTAAAATGAGATCATACTTTATAAGTGCTAATAAACAGTTCATATCTTAATAATAGGCAGGTAGTAAATGGTGCAAATTGTTACTTAAACTAAAGTCTGACGAACTTTTCAGTCAAATTTGTCTTTTGTTGCTAATAATTGATTTATATTAAATGAATTATACAACCCCAAAGTAAAACACAAATAAAAAAGAAAGGAGTGATTTCTACATTGACTTTGACTTGTATTTCACTGCAGACAATATGAACACAACATATTTCATGTTCTGTCTGGTCAGCTTCATTTCATTTGTGAATATACATCCTTTCCATCCTTGCAACACCTTACAAAGAAGTTGTGACAGGAGCAGTTTAGGGCTAGTGATCAGGTGAACTGGTGAAATGATGTGTGTGAAACGGGTGATGTCAAGATCATTTAGATAATTTAGCCTGTGTTCAATTTTTTTAATGTATTTAAAAATGCGGACTCCAAAGTGGTCTTGTTTTTGACCCAAATATGTTATACATGGGGGACATCAAAAGTGTGTGTGTGTCTTATTAAAGTATGTGCAGGTGTGTTTTGTTCGGTAAGTGTGTGCGTGTTTCCTGACTGTTATGTAAGTTAATGTATGCGTGTGTCCATGTGAAATGAGTTCCAGGTGTGTAACACATGAAAGGCTCTTCAGTTGTTTATCCCAGTCCATCTTCAGTTCGAGTGTGTGTGTGTGTGCGTGTGAGGTATGGTCTCTAGTTTCTGTAAACACACAGATGTATGTTGATGCCTGAGGGTTTGTTCTATTTCTCTCTGAAGGCTCTTCATTAGTCTGTTCAAAAACACAATAACGGAGTTCAGCCACGAGGTTTCACTGGCTGAAAAGTGTTCATCAGGACGCTTTTCTCCATCAGAGGTGTGCAGTCCTGCTCCTGGAGGCCATCTTCCTGAGGAGCACATACAGTTGAATTATTATTAGCCCCCCATGTATATCCCCCCCCCCCATGTAGTGTGGTCTATTTATAAACTAATTTTGAGAGGATCACGTGCTTATGATCAACACGGCTAGCACCTCGTTAGCTCCGTAATCTGCCCTATTAGATAATTGCGGACACATTATAAATAACCAGAGCTTTTACTCCAGTTATCTTCGTCTTGAAACCACACCCCCCCCTTACACCCTTACTTCCACCCTTTTTCCTATAAGGCAACATGGCGGCCCAGTGGCTAGCTGTAGTAAAGTTCACGGCCACATGGCCACCGGGAAGAAGGAGGCGGAGAACCGACAAACTTTTAAATAAGTATTTATTAATAAAAGGGACGGCAGCTCTTTACGGAAACTGGGTCTTATATGAGACGGGCCGAGAGAAAAGGAGATGGAGAAAAAAGGAGGAAAGACAGAGTAGACAGAGAGGGGAGAGAGAGAAAAAAAAAAAGTTGGGGTTCGGTTCTCCAGACACGCTGCCACTCGGTCCTCAATCAGCTGAGAGATGCGACGACATGCTGGGAGCCCTGTGGAGGAATCTATCCACCCGTCCGTCTTCTGGTGTCCGGTGGCGGTTCTCCTGGCTGGCTGGCTGGCTGGCGGCATCTCTGGTCTCCTGCTCCGCTCCCACTTCGGTGGAGGACGCAGGCTTCGGCGTCATGGCGGATCGCGGCGACTCCCCCCAGGCTCTCTGGGATGGCTCCCTTCAGCTCTTTCCCTTCCGGTGGGGAGCCCTGCGTCCCCTGCTCCTCCCCATGCTGGGAGACGGCAGCAGGCAGATCTTTTCCTCGCCAGCCTCAGGCCACCCCGGCATTCAGGCAGACGAACGGGTTTCTCCCCCACTCGGGTTAACTCCCGAACACTCGCCCTCCCTCTCAGCAGCGAGGGCAACTGGAAAACGTGTCCCTCCTTCTCCCGGGTTTCGGCACCACTGTAGTAAAGTTCACGGCCACATGGCCGCCGGGAAGAAGGAGGCGGAGAACCGACGAACTTTTAAATAAGTATTTATTAATAAAAGGGATGGCAGCTCCTCACAGAGACTGCCGTCTAAACCAAAACAAACGGACGGCAGCTCCTCACGGAGACTGCCTTCAAACTGAAAGTAAAAGTAAAACAATCTGTCCGGGCCCGGTCCTCTCTCTCTCTCCTCTGCCATCGTTCCTCCTCTTATAGTCCAGAGCTCCTTCAGTGGGATTGGAGGCAGGTGCGCTCCACAGGTGTTTCTCATTTGTGGCAGGCCTCGTTTCGATCCCACGGCTCTCGGCCACGCCCCTCGCCACACTAGCACTGTTGCCTCACAGCAAAAGCGCTGCCGGTTCAACCTCCTATCGGGCCGGTTGGCGTTTCTGTGCAGAGTTTGCGCGTCGCATGGGTTTCCTCCCACCATCTAAAACATACACCATAGCCAATCGACTAAACCAATTTATCACCTAATGCCGAGTTCAGACTGCATGATTTTCGAAGTAGTCGTGTCACGGATGTTTTCACACTGCATGACTATCTGGGCTAGCTATCGGCGCTGTGTTTACACTGTAGGATGGATCGGCGACAGGAGAATTCATACTGCATGACTTTAAAATAGGAAGAATCACAGACAACTTTGTCCAAGCTACGTCTCACAACCAAACAACATTATGGAAAAAGAAGGCTTTAGCTTTAGAGACTTGTGTTGCTCTCCTGGCTTTTGAAGAGAATTAACAATCTCTGCTCAACCTTTTTTTACTTTTCGACCTGATTGTGATATTGATCAGATGACACGTCAAACAGACACAGTGCTCGTGCCAATTTTACATTCGTTTTTCCTCCATTTCTTGGGTCCAAAATGAGCACTTTTAGCTTCTCCCCCAGCCTCCCGCTGGCCTGCAGGTAACCACGCTAGTGAATGCTGCTCTCTCATTGGCGCTAGGTGATCGCGGATATTATTTTCAGTCAGAACACATTCACACGGCATGATTTGCATCGCCGACAGCTCCAGATATTTAGCACGCCAAAAATCTCAAGGGCATCGGCGACTCATCGGCGATTCTCTCATATCGCGTCCTTGATAGTTCATACTGTGTGATTGTCACTCGCGTACACGAGCATCGATTTGCCTGTGATTTCAGGCATTTGTCGGCGATTTCTCAAAACCTGTCGGCGAGTCAAAATCAGGGCTAAAATCATGCAGTCTGAACTTGGCATAAGACAACCTTAGTTTACACTTCTCACACGGCGACAAGCGGGGAGTTCTCGAGACCTTCCTGAGCTCGAACTCCCCTCTCGCCCTTCTAACAGGAGGGAGCCCCGGGCTCGAGGATATTACAAGCTCAGGGCTCTCTCTCGGGACAGCATGCCAATTACGCTTTATTGATCATCAGCTAAGTGTGAACTCTTGAAATCATAATAGATTTAATAACCCATTTCTAATCACTGATTTCTTTGCCATGATGACAGCACATAATATTAGACTAGATATTCTTCAAGACACTAGTATTCAGCTTAACGTGACATTTAAAGGCTTAACTAGGTTAATTAGGGTAAAGTAAGGGTAATTAGGCACATCATTGTATAACAGTGGTTTGTTCTGGAGACAATCCAAAACAAATATTGCTTAAGGGGGCTAATAATATTGACCTTAAAATGGCTTTAAAAAATTAAAAACTGCTTTTATTCTAGCCGAAATAAAACAAATAAGACTTTCTCAAGAAGAACAAAATATTATAGGAAATACTTTGAAAAATTCCTGAATCTGTGAAACATCGTTTGGGAAATATTTGAGAAAGAATCCAAAATCACAGGAGGGCGAATCATTTTGACTTCAATTGCATGTGCTCTTCCTGTGAATGACTGTACAGGGTTGTAAATGGGTGATTTCTGTATAATTGTGGGTACATTTTGCATTTCCAACACTGTAAAAAAAATGCCTTTATTCGATTTGTGTTGGAATAATGCAAAGGAATTGAGTTAACTTATTAGTTTTTACAAATATAAGCATATTGAGCAAAAAACAAAAAAGTTGCCCCCTCAAAAACTCAAGAATTGTGTTGTTTCAGCTCATTTTAAATAGGTAGTTTGAACAAACAGCTGTCATGATCACCAGCGATCTACAAACAGAGATCACTGGTAAACCCATGCACTCTCACTAATGGACTACAAATCCGCCATCTAATGGACTACAACTCCATACATGCACTCCGCTCACACACACATGTTCCTCATCCTGACTGATTGCACACACACCACCGGAGGATTGTCAAAGACTGATTACACACAGTATATAAGCAGCACACACACTCACTCCAGTGGCCGAGTCTTGTTATTAGTTACAGTGACATTTCAAAGCGTTTCCTTTGTTTTGTTTTTGAGAAGTACTTATAGTGTATGTAATCAGTATGTGAGCAGCTTCAGCTGTGGGTTTGCAATCAGTGGTGACTTGCCTCAGGTGTGTGTGTGGCATGACTGAATATGTAGTCCATTTACCAGCAGATTTGTAGTCCTGTGTGAGTGTGAATGTTTTCCAGCGATCTCTGGTGGTTAGATCGCTGGTGATCATGACAACAGCAAATTAAATTTTTTTTTTGAGTGAAGATAAACCTTTTTTTATATTTAGGGAAACAGTTTTGATCAGTAACACACATTGTATCAGATTATTGGTGGCACGGTGGCTCAGTGGTTAACACTGTCGCCTCAGAGCAAGAAGGTCGCTGGTTCGACTCCCGGCTGGGTCAGTGGTCATTACTGTGTGGAGTTTGCCTGTTCTCTCCATGTTGGCGTGGGTTTCCTCTGGGTGCTCCCGTTCCCCCACAGTCCAAACACATGTGCTATAGGAGAATTGAATAAATTAAATTGAAACTAAAGTGTATGTGTGTGAATGAGTGTGTATGGGTGTTTCCCAGTACTGGGTTGTGGCTGGAAGGGCATCCGTTGTGTAAAACATATGCTGGAATAGTTGGCGGTTCATTCTGCTGTGGTGACCATTGGTAAATAAAGGGACTAAGCCGAAGGAAAAGAGATCGACATCACAGAATGTAATCCACAATAAACAGAAAACACTTGTGAATCACTGCACACACAGACACACACAGCAGTATTACAGTATGTTTACCGCCTCTCCTTCTCTTACAGGAAAAGCCGTATAAATGCAGCGAGTGCAACAAGGCCTTCAGTCAGAAGCGCGGGCTGGACGAACACATGCGCACACACACCGGAGAGAAGCCCTTCCAGTGCGACGTGAGTCATACGCACACACAAACACACACACATACAGTACAGGCACACACACAGACTAACACACACACACACAGCAAACAGCACATGCATTGCACTCTTTATGAACACTACACACTGCGGTTTCACTTTACTGCCACACATGTTTAATTCCATTACACAATAGCCACTGCAGGTCACATACAAAAGTGCTTCAACACAAACACACTGGAATGCAGTTTGGAGAAGGAGGAGTGTTATGCTGTATTCTGCACACAGAACAAGGGAACTCAAATCATATGCTCAGAGCCTGCTAGAAACCCCAGGACACTTACACTCGCCGGCCACTTTATTAGGTACACCTGTCCAACTGCTCCTTAATGCAAATTTCTAATCAGCCAATCACATGGCAGCAACTCAATGCATTTAGGCATGTAGACATGGGCTGCGTCCGAAACCGCCTACTACGCAGTAGGTACTGCATTTGAATTTGAACGTACTACTTGACCGTTAGAAAAGTACGTTCTATACAGTATGAATGTGAGCAGTATGAATGGAATGCAGACATACTACATCCGCCATTTTGTCATGATCACGAGACCTATCCATGTGAGTTGCGTCGCTTCACTCCCATTCATGAATTCTCTTGCAGGGCATTATGGGATAGTGTAGCGTCCATACAATGCGCAATCTCTAGTTAACAACTCAATGATTCAAATGATCCGTTCAGAGTCTCCAGTAAACAAATAAGTAAAAAAAGTATACTTTGTCTACTGGAGTAAATTAACAGCACCCTTTAATTTCTGCTTGAACTATCCCTTTAAAATTCTTTCCTCATACCTTAAAAAAGTACACTACAGGGCTCGAAGTTAACTTTTTTACTTGGTAGCACCGGTGCTCCCAACTTCAAAAATTTAGGAGCACCAGAAAAAATTTAGGAGCACCAGAAAAAAATTTAGGAGCACCAGAAAAAAATTTAGGAGCACCAGAAAAAAATTTAGGAGTGCCAGAAAAAATTTAGGAGCTTCAGAAAAAATTTAGGAGCACCAGAAAAAATTTAGGAGCACCAGAAAAAAATTTAGGAGCACCAGAAAAAATTTAGGAGCACCAGAAAAAATTTAGGAGCACCAGAAAAAATTTAGGAGCACCAGAAAAAAATTAGGAGCACCAGAAAAAATTTAGGAGTACCAGAAAAAATTTAGGAGTACCAGAAAAAATTTAGGAGTACCAGAAAAAATTTAGGAGTACCAGAAAAAAATTAGGAGCACCAGAAAAAATTTAGGAGTACCAGAACAAAATTAGGAGCACCAGAAAAAATTTAGGAGTACCAGAAAAAATTTAGAAGCTTCAGAAAAAAATTAGGAGCACCAGAAAAAATTTAGGAGCATCAGAAAATATTTAGGAGCATCAGAAAAAAATTTAGGAGTACCAGAACAAATTTAGGAGCACCAGAACAAATTTAGGAGCACCAGAACAAATTTAGGAGCACCAGAACAAATTTAGGAGCACCAGAAAAAATTTAGGAGCACCAGAACAAAATTTAGGAGCACCCACCAAAAATGAATGAGCACCACTGCAAATTGTATATTAAGGGATTTATTGTATTTGAAAACAACATGAATTAGGACTAACAAAAACCAGAAACAACTATCTAACTAATGCTGTGATGACTTATTGACTTATATCTGTGCAATATTTCTAAAATGAATGTCTAATAATTATAAAATATTAATGATGTTGATGATGTCAATAATACTTACAATGAATAACATTTCTCATTATCATGCCGCCCTGAATGTGCTTGAATGTGAGTTATGTACTGTAAAAGGTCCTGCTGTTACTTTATGAAAAATACATTTATGGTTTGCATCAAACAAAAATGAAGCATTGCAGTAAGAAATATTTATTTAGCACTATTGTTTTTATATGCATGTCAATTTAATAAATAATATTTCTGCTACAAAACAAACAAAAGATTATAATAAAACATTCAATCCAATGCTGAAAGCTGCAAAGCAGTCATCAGTAAATATTAAAAATAATCTACAATTTAAGAAAGAATGGACCAAAGAAAGTAAGAAAAGTCCAGTTCTACCACTCTTTAAAAGTTTTGGTTTGGGTTTGTGTCATTTTAAATGCTCAGTCTCGTTATGAGCTGATTTACATTTTTCTGTGTTTGTGGAATAAAGCAGGCGAGTCAGCCGACCCAATATATGAGCGGGGCAGAACAGGATTCTCGTGATGACCACCGGCGCAAATACCATTCTTTGTTATGAGCCGCAGATTCAGTTTAAACTTAGTAAAGGCGAGCTTCTTTGGTGATGATGTGTACAGTGTTACATTTTACATTTAGCCGACATTTGCGCTGAACACGCAGTGAATGCAACGCATCGAGATTCGGGCACCTTCTCCAAAAACCCTCGATTGATCTCGGCTGGCGCTTATAAGCTCCCTGTTATCTGACAGCAGAAAGCCTTGAGTGATTGACAGCTAATATAAACCAATATAGCGGCAGGGAAGTCAGATTCAGCACGTTTTTAGAAAAAAATCGAAACAAGTCGCACTACAACCATTATATGCAGTCGCACAAATGCTCCCAAATATATTATGAGGTCGCATAGATTAAATTTTGAGCCCTGCACTACATTTGAGGCGTTGACTAACATACTAAAACCCATGTAACTGAAAGGTAGATACATGTAAAATAAACAAACTACAATCAATTTGAATTGAATTGCAATGAAAATGTTTAAAAAGCTCTGAGCCAATGAGGTTCCTTTAGAGCAGAAGTCTGGCAACACATAGCGTTGAGTGTTTTAAAATGTTCAAATCCTCATTCTGACGTTTCACAAAACGGCTCCATAACGTTCCTTTACTTTAACTTCAACGGGAGCCGTGAAGGACAGACGCGACCACCCCGCAAACCACTTCAAATGCTGTCAAATACTCAGAGAAAGCAAGTCAATAAGAAATGAATCTGGAGTATAGGTGGTTTCTGGCACGTCACGCTTCAGAAATGCTGCGCATGAAAGACGGAGCAGGGATAATCTGCCATCTTCAATGGAGGCGTCCTAACAACCGTCATCAGAGCGCCAGATTTCCGACCGAATCACTCCAGGCTTGAAAGACCCGTCACGTCAAATGCGGAGAGAACATAAAAAAAAAAAGAGGAAACAGCCAATTTTATTCTCGTATGGTCTTTAAAGAAGTCAAAACTTAGAGAGACATGCTTGGAGTTCAGCGTAGACATCAGATAAATACATGGGGAATGTTTCTCATTTACTTTAGTGAAAGTGTGTGTGTGTTTGAGAATCTCCTGTGGAGTGTGTTCACTGCCAGCGGAGCGTTTCAGAGGAAGCTTATCAGCGTGTCTTTATATCACTCTCTGATTTATACACAGTCTAAGAGAAAACAATAATAAAGCATTAAAGGGGTTCACTTTTAGAAGGGGTTTAAACACAGTTGTGTGGCAGCAGTGTGTGAATATAATCAGCCTCTAATAGTAAACATGTATTAATTATATTTGTTATAATCACACTCGATAAAAACAGTCTGCAGAAACACTTTGATTGACATTTTCCCTTTGTACGTGTCATCAGATGGGGGGAAAGCCCCGCCCACTAGTGACCATCTCTCCCTCATTAGCATATAGCATGAATATATATATATAACAGCCCTGAGTGAGAAGCAGTCGCCCGTCATTAGAGTTTTGACTCTCTCACCATAGCTTTTTGTAGCTCCGCCCTCTTTTAAAAGACCAAAATCTCATTTGAATTTAAAGTTACAGTCACCAGTATAGCACAATTAGGATAAAAGCCTAAAAGGGGCAGATTTATAGAGTTATAAAACAATATTTGTGTGGTATTTTGAGCTGAAACTTTTCATACACACTCTAGGGACATCAAAGACTTATTTTAGGTTATGTCTGTTGATTATATTTCATTTCATAGCAACAAATGACAATTGCAGCACGACAGTTATGCCAGCACACAAGCTCTCACAAGCAAATGTAAGTATTTTATATTTTGTCAGTTTAGTGGCTAATTCGTACAAATTAAGGTGTTTGGAAATGTGCAGTTTTCAAAAGTAGGCGTGGCGCTAAACCCCACCCCTAAACATAGCCGTCATTGGGTGATGAGCAAATCGCATTAAAATACGTTTAGGAGTTCACTCAGTCTAATCTTCAAGAAGAGCCCACAGTTACCTCTTCCGTCATGTTTTCTGGCTGACTTGAGATCGTTTTGCTTCTGTCTCCTGCTATCCTGATCCATTTGCGCAGTTTCATTTTCTGGAGATCCGTTTTGGTCAAGGTCATTATCAGATTTACTTGTGGTTTTTAAATAAAAAACATGCTTGACTGCCTCTTTGCCATTTTTAAAATACAAATATTGTTTAGGTAGGCCACTATGTCATTATTTATTTTCGCTGCTCACTGCTCACGAAACAATCACCTACCAATGACAGTGATAGTAGTTTAAGAAAGCTGATTGGCTAACAATATTGTTGAGGGCCATCGTGTGTGTTATAGAGCCCTGCATTTGAGCCTGAGCCCGTCGGGGCCTGACTTTTTTTATGCCCCTAGGGCCAGGCTTCGGGCCAATTTTCATGTCATAGCTAGCACGCATATCGGGCTTCGGGCCTGCTTTATAAAAAAAACTTCAAAAAAAGTTTCATGAAGTGTCAGTGATGCCTTCTGTATAGTGATTTTATTCAGCCATGTGAAACTGTGAAAAACACTCGAAAAAGGCAAACTTCTGGTCAGCTATTTAAATAGTGCCAACTTTAAATGGTGAGCCAACTGGTTATGCACAATGCACAACTTGTAAGTCCAGGGACGCCTGCAGGAGTTTATACCAAGGTACGTATATATCTAGCACCGCCTCGCCTCATCCCTTACTCCTATTTCAAGCTCAAGAAACACTGATGCTTGCTGTTAAAGGCTACGTTATTTAAAGGCATTTGTTATGACATCATCAGTTTATATATATATATATATATATATATTTGTTGGTCAGTTATCTACAAGATAAAATAAAAGCATGAAACACATTTGAGGTGAAGTGCTTCAAAACAAGTCCGCTTTATGTTTGAACTGGATCGTCAAATAATATAATAATCTAGCCTAAATAAAATTAAAGTGAAATATTCACAGTTTCACTGTTTCCCTGTTAATAAAAAAAAAATCATCTATTGCGCCAGTCAATTGCAATTTAATTCATAAGCAGGACAGGCCTTTACAAAGTATTCGCAGCAGTACGTGTTCCCAGATTACCTCGGAAGAACAAACTCGGTTGGAAGTGTGAGAGAACTCGGAAACTCGTTGTGAGAATGAGGATGTCTGCTTATTTATGTCGGTCTGTCAGATAACATTGTTTAAAACACCTTGAATGGTAGCGGTTCCACTCGAGGACGCTGCACAGCAGCTGGATCTGAAATGTCTGATGAAAGAGACACTGACTGGGATGCTCAGGTGCTGATGAGACTGCGGTCTCCACTCCGTGTGGGGGATCAGTATTTGTCTCATTAATTTTAGGCCTTTTGGTAAATGTCTCAATTAAGTTTATCTGTTTTAAAGAGCGTTTACTCATTTTGAACCTTGTTTTATACAATGGCTATCTGAATTCTAATTTTTGGTGTGCGAAAAAACCACCAGCAAATTAAAGGCAATAGATTTCTATACCCATCTACCACCATGCAAGTACATACACGCTTTAAAACACAAACTTTATTTGCTGTCATTCTTTTTTGATTTGTCAATATATCGTAGTGTAATCAGTTTAAATTTGGTAATAAATAAATAAATAAATAAAAAAGCAGCATTAATTTGCGCCCGCGACGCAGTGGCGCAGTAGGTAGTGCTGTCACCTCACAGCAAGAAGGTCGCTGGTTCAAGCCTCTGCTGGGTCAGTTGGCGTTTCTGTGTGGAGTTTGCATGTTCTCCCTGCGTTCGTGTGGGTTTTCTCCGGGTGCTCTGGTTTCCCCCCACAGTCCAAAGACATGCAGTACGGGTGAATTGGGTAAGCTAAATTGTCCGTAGTGTATGAGTGTGAATGAGTGTGTATGGATGTTTCCCAGAGATGAATTGCGGTTGGAAGGGCATCCGCTGCGTAAAAACATGCTGGATAAGTTGGCGGTTCATTCCACTGTGGCAACCCCAGATTAATAAAGGGACTAAGCCGAAAAGAAAATGAATGAATAATTTGCGCCCTCTCATGGTAGGCATGTGCAGTGCGTACAGCCGTACGGCTGCAGGCACCGCTGGGTTAAATTGAGTAAACTCACTGTGGACCACATACCGCTTGGATATCAATGTCACTTAAACTAAATCTTACATTGAAAAAAAACGAACAAAAAAACTCCAAACATTTCTCTAATTTAAAAAACTAAACGAAATTAACATCAACTTTCGATTAAATACAAATCTGGTCTATTTTAATGGCTGTAACAGTATGAGCTGTTTGGCGGGAAAATAAAAGGGCTTTGGGTCGGACTTGGGCCAAAAATTTTGATAAGCTGTTGGACAAGGGCTATAGCCTGTGCGTCTCGGGCCAGTGCTGAGCAAGGGCTTAGATTTAAGGCCCGTGCAGGGCTCTAGTGTGTGTGTGTGCGCACACACAATCCTCTCAGCTTTCGCTTGCGCTTTTTCTCTCTTTCTCTCACACATACACACACGCAAGCGTAAGTATTCACCACGCACAAGTTAATGCCGGATCCATTAAAATAAATACCGGAACGCAAAACACGAAATTCTGCCATTTTTCAGAACAGGATCCGGCAAGATCTGGCTCAAACTAAGCACTGTTCACGGCCAATCACAGTCATTTCTGTCGAGCACGCGAACACAATGGTAAATCAGCGCTGTTTAAGAACACGCTCAACAGCGTTCAAATGTTAGCGGGAAATGGACGTTTTTGAAATTTCAGTACTGATCGGTACCTAATTCCAGTATCGTGACAGCACTATACCAAAGCCTCTCCATTTAACCGTCAGTCTCACACGTCAGCCATGTTTGTAGTTTCTAAACACTTTTTTTACCTGTATCTGTAGTTCTATTCAAATTCACGTCCAACAAGCAATGTATTGGCTAATATTAGCTGCTAGAGTACAGCATACAATGACTTGGGACATGCTGATTCTATTTTCGAATACTATTCAGGACAGACAGTATGCAAATTGGGACGCAGAACTAGTCTATTTTGGATTTATGATGTGTTCAATCTCTGATGTGAGCACTGATTGGCTGGACTGAGAAACAGAAAAGAGTGTGTGTGTGTTCTGAGTCTGTAACACAGGATTCAGAGATGGACACGAGTGTGTTTTGGTGGACAGAGAGCAGATAAAGAGGAGTTGAGTTGCTGTGGTTTGGACTTAAAGTGCTGGAAGGTCAGACGGGGGTCAGTTTGTGCAGGGCGGTTTCATCCTGCTGTCCGCCTGGCAGGACGTCCCTCCACTGCGGCTTTCACACCACAGCAACACCCTCACACACACTCACACACGTACGTACACACACATATAGACACAAACACACGTACACACAAACACATGCACTGACTCACAAACACACACACACACAGACACAGACTCACACATAAATACATAAACATACACACTCACACACACACACACACTGAGGGCGTTGTGCTTGGTGGTCTGCTGCGCGTCACGCTGCTGATTATGTGGACTCAGTGTGGGCCGCAGGGTTAAACTCAAGAGCGGCTGCAGCTCTTCCAGCGGTCTCCTGCTGAACGTCACACACTACCCACAATCCTCCTCTCTCTTAGAGTAAACCCCACTGAATGTCACACACTACCCACAATCCTCCTCTCCCTCTCAGAGTAAACCCTGCTGAAAGTCACTCACTACCCACAATACACCACTCTCTCTCTCTCTCTCTCTCTCTGTGGTGTGTGTTTCAAGAGCGGTTGTGTGAGAGTCAGCCAGAATCAGACAGAAAAAGCCTGTGTTTGTGTGCTGGGACTCAACATTATGCAATGTGGTGTGTGTGTGTGTGTGCGCATCTGAGAGGGTCTGGGTTTGTTTAGTTGTTTCTAACACACGCCAGCGTTCACACACACTGCTCAGAGACCCTCTGAATGCAAAGGTGGGCCAGAAGTTGACTGAAGTTGGCAAAAGAGAGAATGTTTGGGGTTTGACAGCGTTCATCAAGCAACATCAGTGTGTGGAGATTTGCTGAAAACCAAATATCTGCTCGTTCAGAATAATAAAATATTACTCCAGAGGAAGAATACAGTATAAGACTGAATGAAATATTTTTGAATCTGTGAGTTGTTTACTGACGACTCTCTCTGAATGGGTCATTTGATTCAGTGATTTGTTAACTGCAGACTCCCTCTGAATAGATTGATTGAATCAGTAAATTGTAAAACTGGAGACTCACTCTGAACAGATCATCTGAATCAGCGAGTTGTTAACTGGAGACTCACTCTGAACAGATCATCTGAATCAGTGAGTTGTTAACTGGAGACTCATTTTGAATGGATCATTTGAATCAGTGAGTTGTTAACTGGAGACTCACTCTGAACAGATCATTTGAATCAGTGAGTTGTTAACTGGAGACTCACTCTGAACAGATCATCTGAATCAGTGAGTTGTTAACTGGAGACTCATTTTGAATGGATCATCTGAATCAGTGAGTTGTTAACTGGAGACTCACTATGAATGATTAATTTGAATCAATAATCTGTTAACTGGAGATTCACTCTGAATGAATCATTTGAATTAGTAAGTTGTTAACTGGAGACTCACTCTGAATGGATCATTTTAATCAGTGAGTTGTTAACTAGAGACTCACTCTGAACAGATCATTTGAATCAGTGTGTTGGTAACTGGAGACTCACTCTGAACAGATCATTTGAATCAGCGAGTTGTTAACTGGAGACTCATTTTGAATGATTAATTCGAATCAGTGAGTTGTTAACTGGAGACTCACTCTGAATGGATCATTTGAATCAGTGAGTTGTTAACTGGAGACTCACTCTGAACAGATCATTTGAATCAGTGAGTTGTTAACTGGAGACTCATTTTGAATGATTAATTCGAATCAGTGAGTTGTTAACTGGAGACTCACTCTGAACAGATCATCTGAATCAGTGAGTTGTTAACTGGAGACTCACTCTGAACGGATCATTTGAATCAGCGAGTTGTTAACTGGAGACTCACTCTGAACAGATCATTTGAATCAGTGAGTTGTTAACTGGAGACTCACTCTGAACGGATCATTTGAATCAGCGAGTTGTTAACTGGAGACTCACTCTGAATGGATCATTTTAATCAGTGTGTTGGTAACTGGAGACTCACTCTGAACAGATCATCTGAATCAGTGAGTTGTTAACTGGAGACTCACTCTGAACAGATCATTTGAATTAGTGTGTTGGTAACTGGAGACTCATTTTGAATGATTAATTCGAATCAGTGAGTTGTTAACTGGAGACTCACTCTGAATGGATCATTTTAATCAGTGAGTTGTTAACTAGAGACTCACTCTGAACAGATCATTTGAATCAGTGTGTTGGTAACTGGAGACTCACTCTGAACAGATCATTTGAATCAGCGAGTTGTTAACTGGAGACTCATTTTGAATGATTAATTCGAATCAGTGAGTTGTTAACTGGAGACTCACTCTGAATGGATCATTTGAATCAGTGAGTTGTTAACTGGAGACTCACTCTGAACAGATCATTTGAATCAGTGAGTTGTTAACTGGAGACTCATTTTGAATGATTAATTCGAATCAGTGAGTTGTTAACTGGAGACTCACTCTGAACAGATCATCTGAATCAGTGAGTTGTTAACTGGAGACTCACTCTGAACGGATCATTTGAATCAGCGAGTTGTTAACTGGAGACTCACTCTGAACAGATCATTTGAATCAGTGAGTTGTTAACTGGAGACTCACTCTGAACGGATCATTTGAATCAGCGAGTTGTTAACTGGAGACTCACTCTGAATGGATCATTTTAATCAGTGTGTTGGTAACTGGAGACTCACTCTGAACAGATCATCTGAATCAGTGAGTTGTTAACTGGAGACTCACTCTGAACAGATCATTTGAATTAGTGTGTTGGTAACTGGAGACTCACTCTGAATGGATCATTTGAATCAGTGAGTTGTTAACTGGAGACTCACTCTGAACAGATCATTTGAATTAGTGTGTTGGTAACTGGAGACTCACTCTGAATGGATCATTTGAATCAGTGAGTTGTTAACTGGAGACTCACTCTGAACAGATCATTTGAATCAGTGAGTTGTTAACTGGAGACTCACTCTGAACAGATCATCTGAATCAGTGAGTTGTTAACTGGAGACTCACTCTGAACAGATCATTTGAATCAGTGAGTTGTTAATTGGAGACTCACTCTGAACAGATCATCTGAATCAGTGAGTTGTTAACTGGAGACTCACTCTGAACAGATCATCTGAATCAGTGAGTTGTTAACTGGAGACTCACTTTGAATGATTAATTCGAATCAGTGAGTTGTTTACTGGAGACTCACTCTGAACAGATCATTTGAATCAGTGAGTTGTTAACTGGAGACTCACTCTGAACAGATCATTTGAATCAGTGAGTTGTTAACTGGAGACTCACTCTGAACAGATCATTTGAATCAGTGAGTTGTTAACTGGAGACTCATTTTGAATGATTAATTCGAATCAGTGAGTTGTTAACTGGAGACTCACTCTGAACAGATCATCTGAATCAGTGAGTTGTTAACTGGAGACTCACTCTGAACAGATCATCTGAATCAGCGAGTTGTTTACTGGAGACTCACTCTGAACAGATCATCTGAATCAGTGAGTTGTTAACTGGAGACTCACTCTGAACAGATCATCTGAATCAGCGAGTTGTCAACTGGAGACTCATTTTGAATGGATCATTTTAATCAGTGAGTTGTTAACTGGAGACTCACTCTGAACAGATCATCTGAATCAGTGAGTTGTTAACTGGAGACTCATTTTGAATGGATCATTTTAATCAGTGAGTTGTTAACTGGCGACTCACTCTGAACAGATCATTTGAATCAGTGAGTTGTTAACTGGAGACTCACTCTGAACAGATCATCTGAATCAGTGAGTTGTTAACTGGAGACTCACTCTGAACAGATCATCTGAATCAGCGAGTTGTTTACTGGAGACTCACTCTGAACAGATCATCTGAATCAGTGAGTTGTCAACTGGAGACTCATTTTGAATGGATCATTTTAATCAGTGAGTTGTTAACTGGAGACTCACTCTGAACAGATCATCTGAATCAGTGAGTTGTTAACTGGAGACTCATTTTGAATGGATCATTTTAATCAGTGAGTTGTTAACTGGAGACTCACTCTGAACAGATCATTTGAATCAGTGAGTTGTTAACTGGAGACTCATTTTGAATGATTAATTCGAATCAGTGAGTTGTTAACTGGAGACTCATTTTGAATGATTAATTCGAATCAGTGAGTTGTTAACTGGAGACTCACTCTGAATGGATCATTTGAATCAGTGAGTTGTTAACTGGAGACTTACTCTGAACAGATCATCTGAATCAGTGAGTTGTTAACTGGAGACTCACTCTGAACAGATCATCTGAATCAGTGAGTTGTTAACTGGAGACTCACTCTGAACAGATCATCTGAATCAGTGAGTTGTTAACTGGAGACTCATTTTGAATGATTAATTCGAATCAGTGAGTTGTTAACTGGAGACTCACTCTGAACAGATCATCTGAATCAGCGAGTTGTTTACTGGAGACTCACTCTGAACAGATCATTTGAATCAGTGAGTTGTTAACTGGAGACTCACTCTGAACAGATCATCTGAATCAGCGAGTTGTTAACTGGAGACTCACTCTGAACAGATCATCTGAATCAGCGAGTTGTTAACTGGAGACTCACTCTGAACAGATCATCTGAATCAGCGAGTTGTTTACTGGAGACTCACTCTGAACAGATCATCTGAATCAGCGAGTTGTTAACTGGAGACTCACTCTGAACAGATCATCTGAATCAGCGAATTGTTAACTGGAGACTCACTCTGAACAGATCATCTGAATCAGTGAGTTGTTTACTGGAGACTCACTCTGAACAGATCATTTGAATCAGGGAGTTGTTAACTGGAGACTCATTTTGAATGGATCATTTGAATCAATGAGTTGTTAACTGGAGATTCACTCTGACCACATTGAATCACTGAATTGTTTACTTGAGACTCACTCTGAATAGATCATTTGAATCAGTGAGCTGTTAAACTGAAGACTCACTCTGAACACATAATTTCATCAGTGAGTAGCCAATCAAATAGCAGTTTTTGTTCTCTTTCCCTCCGTACTGCCAAAGAGGCAATGTTAGCATTAGCCGTTATGCTTTTTAGGCTAATCATTTCATGCTTCCCTTCAGGCTTTGACAAATCCAATTACAACCACATGTTTGGTAAACAAAGCTGCAGCTACTCTCTCCAATAACACATCCACTAAAGACAGAAATAGCACTTTACAAATTGATTTGTACACAATCATCTAAACGTTTGCAGATTATTAGGCAATCGTACTGAAATTGAAGAGATGCTGGATCACAGTGATAAATGAAGAGTTTTTAGTCACAAATAACAAGGTCTTCTTTAATCACAGTATTCACCTTATTCTCCGCGTACGAGCGGGCGCAGCCATTTCAGTCATTTTGGCTCGAGACTTCCGGTCTCATTCACATCCATTCATTTTTAGATGTTAAAAACAGCCCGTTCTGCTGCTTGATGTTGCAAACTGAGGTTTTCCCATTATATTATTCTATTTTGTCTGTATAATCATGCAAACACTTGTTTGTAGAGCGAGTAGTTTGACCGTTTTCAGCCGTTTATTATTCCTAGTCATTTCTCCCATAGGCAACTGAATCGGAAGTTCTAAAACAATCGCAAAAACGAGCGCACTTCTGCGTTGAAGAATAAGGTCAATAGATTGAGCACTGTATACACTTTATTAGGTACACCTGTCCAAACTGCTCGTTAACGCAAATTTGTAATCAGCCAATCACATGGCAGCAACTCAATGCTTTTAGGCATGTAGACATGGTCAAGACGAGCTGCTGCAGTTCAAAGCGAGCATCAGAATGGGGGAGAAAGGTGAAGAAAGGGCTGGTCTGAGTATTTCAGAAACTGCTGATCTACTGGGATTTTCACGCACAACTATGTCTAGGGTTTACAGAGAATGGTCTAAAAAAGAGGAAATATCCAGTGAGTGGCAGTTCTGTGTGTGCAAATGCCTTGTTGATGCCAGAGGTCAGAGGAGAATGGCCAGACTGGTTCCAGCTGATAGAAAAGCAACAGTAACTCAAATAAGCACTCGTTACAACCGAGGTCTGCAGAAGAGCATCTCTCAAGACACAACACGTCCAACCTTGAGGCGGATGGACTACAGCAGCAGAAGACCACACCGGGTGCCACTCCTGTCAGCTAAGAACAGGAAACTGAGGCTACAATTCACACAGGCTCACCAAAACTGGACAATAGAAGATTGGAGAAACGTTGCCTGGTCTGATGAGTCTCCATTTCTGCTGCCACATTCGGATGGTTGGCTCAGAATTTGGCTTTAACAACATGAAAGCATGGATCCA